>JAENPR010001131.1:0-213264 GCA_018135685.1 Themeda triandra | reverse complement strand
GTTGCCACCATATCGATCTTGAGCAGGTACCTCTACCCTGAATTTTTTATCGAGAAATCTTGTCGTGGCCACCAATTTCTTCAAACACAATCATGTATACTGCGTACTTATACTTGTGTGAACATGACAGTACTACTCCTTTGTAGAACTGACTTCTAATGTCATGCAAATCTTCATTTGTGTGAACATGACAATAGTAGTTTTTGGTTTTTTTCATATGAGTATCATCTCGATACTCCATTTAGACGCGTTGGGCCACTCGCACCTTTAGACAATTTATAAAGTATCTCAGGCATACGATAGATTCAAAGGTTTGTTAGCAAGTACACGGGATACATTAATACCGTGGGAAAATGTACATGCTCATACTCGGTTGAAACAGGTATATATTCATACTGCACTGATATACTAGAAGTCACTCCAGCCGTCGGCCAGCCTCCAGGGCACCAGTGGCGCGCGGTGGCCCTCCCGGCCGGGCAGCATCGGCTTCTCCATCTCCCCCAATATAGCGGCCCCTTCAAGGACCTGGCATCCGGTGCTTGCAGGTTTTCCTCTTCTACATTTTGTTTTCGTAGTAGCAAAGGATTCATTTTTCGAGCAAGAGAATTGACTCATAAGTTGTTGGATTGTAGGGATCTCATCATATTAGCAAAATAACTGCATGTTTAACTTCCAGTTAGATCAAGGCCGTGGAATCCATGTATGGTGAGACACTCCCAAATGTTCCTGTTAGAGTATGTTTATTGCAATCTAATCGGTTAACTCTCCATGCCAACGATGATTCTCATGTGTACGTCCAGTCCTGACATATGAATAGATGACGATTATTCCAGTCCTGTAAGTTCTGGAGTTACAAGTACATGCAAAGTATATGGTCCAAATATATTGCAGTAATATATACATACTGTTTTCTACAAGAACATGCAAAGTACATGCCCCACAATACTATTTGTTCTGTATTTTTAGATGATGCTTAGTATCTGCCGATACTCTTTTCTTCTAATTTAATTTCTGCGTGCCACTATATGATCTTATTTTAGTTTTCTGTGTAAAAATAATAAAATCTGCTGTACATACATATATACTCTACCACTAGAAAGATTTCTCGATGGTATGTACACGTCTAAAGTATGCATAAATACTCGCATGTATGTACTGTTTTCCATGCCTAAATATAAAATTCTGGTATACATACTTAATGTCACAAAATCTCACAAAACTATATGTATCATACTACCTTCTTTTTCAGCTGGAAGTGTTTATTTATAGAAGCATTGTTATAATAGAGTATACTAGATACCTTTTTTTAGAGAGTAATCTAAATTGATCTCACTATTTTTTTTTCTTTCCGTAGGCATGATGTGCCTGATCTCATACAATCGATTCCAGAAAAGAGTATTTTCGTATACCTTACAAGATAAGAGTATGGTTGGATGCATTTTTTCGATCATAGTACCATGTGGTACTTTCCATATCATAGTATCACATGATATTTTTCAGATTGTAGTATCTCCTAGCTAATACTTGTATCTTCTTATTCTTTTCAGAAAGCAGTCTGATTGCCCATCGATGATCATCAGGCTGTTGTCTGCAGCTTTGTTCTGAGTCATGTGAATAAGGCTCCATTTTAATATATGGAGATACACAAATATTAGTTTTTTTGGTATGCATCTAGTGTGTACGCATGGATAACTAACATCGTGTATGTACTCCTTTTTTTTGCAAACCATGTATGTACCCATACTTAAATATTATTCATGTAATCCCCATTTTTGTCTCCAGATACTTTTCATATTATTATAGTATGACTTCATACTATTTAGATTCAAGTATCTCATGATACTTCTGTAGTATGTATACGTACCATTTTCTAAATGTGTATGTATTGATACTCTTGTCAGAAAGTATTTACGCATACTAGCATAATATTTTTTCCTAAAAAGCTACATATACTTTATTCCTGAAGGCATATACGTGCCTATATAATTAATGCACTTTGAATGAGACAACAAACTGCCGCAAAACATGGGCCGCTAGCTTTTTGAAATTGAACGCATGCACATGGCACGTCAGAATCAAATGGATTCTATCTAAACCCGTTAGGAAGGTAACAGCCAGCCGCAGCCCCCGACGTTTGTTCAGCCTGACGCCCCGTTAACGGCGTTGGTAGGAGTACATACTCGTAAGAGTATAAAACACCTGTCCTATATATATATATATATATATATATATATATATATATATATATATATATATATATATATATATATGGGAATAACAAGCATCCATCCATGTAAACTAGCTTGCTTCACATGCAATACTAACAGGTACTGGAATCACCATGCATGGCATGACTAAACCGCAAATAAACACCAGATTTTATTTGCTGGTAGCCGCCGGAACTGAACGGGTTTCGTATTCAGTTTATAACTGCACTACTGCAGATGCACTGCACATATACACAAAACGCACGGAGCAAAATGAGAGGCCATAAATCACATCTTAAAGAGTATACATAAAGACTTCAAACTAGCTATATATGGTTAACAGGTTGAATGGCATTGGCCTTTGGCCCCCTCTGTAGTGCTGCTCTCATCTTTTTTTTCTCTCTTCCCTGCTAGTGCTGCTGCCTGGCTTGCTTTCTTCCTCCGATCCCTGCATGCGCATTCCCCTCTGACGACGCTGGAGGAGGGATCGGCCAGAGGAGAACCAAAGTAGCTCGCTCCCTTGGAGGAAAGAAGAACGCCGCCGATCTGTTGTTGCAAGGTAACGATGCCGGCCGGCGGCTTCAATTCTGCTGCTGTAGTCCGATCCGATGATGCTTCTTATTTTCTTGCTAGATATTTAGTTGCTTATTTTCGCTTCTAATCTTTAATGTGGTTCTGATCAAATTAGTTCTTCTATTGTTGAAGTGCTAAGTAATAAGAAGATGGGGTTTTCTCTCTTAGTTGAAGGAAAGAAGAAGAGGCTGCTTATACGGCTGTTTATGCCACTGTTAGTTCTTTTGTGGAATGCAACTGTTAGATAGAAGACGTAGTGTTTTTTTTTTTTTTTTTTTTTTTTTTTTTTTTTTTTTTTAGAAAATTTAGAAGACGTAGTTATACAATACACAGTTGTTGCGTTAGCTTGTAGTATTTCAACAAGCCTAGTTTCCAATGGCTCGAGCGGGCTGCTTGGGGATGATGGATGGATCTTTGTTGGGTCGGGCTCGGGCCCAACGTACCAATAGGCCAGCCGCGTTGTTGTGTCTGGCATGCATGCAACTGCACCCTTTCCTCGCTTTGGTCTATGCTGCTTTGGCTTGGACTGGAGTAGCATGGGTTTTCATTTGAATGAATTTATAAAAACACCCTCGAACTCGAAGACACGAGACAACTTGCCCCTTTAATATATTAAAAATTTGATACCGGAGTCAACTTAGCCCTTTAACTTACCCCATTGACCAGTTAATTTCAAAGTAGTTTTGTTTGGTGTGTTTAGTTACACATGGATGTAGGGCCCACATGTCTGATGGGCTCCCTCTTTCTATTATATAAAAAATCATAACTTTTTCATATGAAGTTAGAAAATTCATACTTTATATAATTTTTTGTACAAACATAAACCTGCTTTTGTTTTTTTTCAAAGATAAATCTATTTTTGTTTCAAAATATAAGAGGTCGACATTGGTTTGCTACATGTATTAATTTAAAGTATATACTTGCATTGAACGCAATCAACAAATTGAGCCTTATATTCAATCGTCGGGGACTGGGATGGTAGTGGTGGTTTCAAAAATGTCTTATTCGGCATAGTAGTGGTTTCAAAAAATATCTCAAAAAATTCAGTTTGACTGGCTAAGTCGTACGTGTACACGTGGTTTCTTATTCGGTTTATTTATATATATATATATATATATATATACATACTGCAGATGCACTGCACACATGACAAGTTCTTGGAAACACAAAACGCAAGGAGAGAAAAATGCGAATATACCATAGGCTTGGCCTTTTGCTCTGTGCCATCCTCCTCTCCTCTTTTTCTCTCCCCCTACCGCAGCCTTGCGCGCTTCCGATTCAATCCCAGTCAAATCCATTCTTTCTGTTGTGCGCAGTCAAATCCATTCTTTGTGTTGTGCTTGTGCGCATTCAGCCTGCCCGGCCGCCCTTGTACACAGCAGGGAGGAATCGATCGGAGGAACCAAAGTAGGTGAGAGCTTGCAAGTCCAAGAAACTGCTAGAGGAACAATCAGAGTAGTATTGCTTTTTCCATGCATCTATAGGTTATCTCTTACATGCAAAAAAATTTAGCCATATTTTTTTCTGCATAAGTTGTGTGATACATCTTGTGATCGAAACAAAAAAAAAAAGGTCTTCATATGATTTAATATGAAGAAAAATAAAAAATAAAAAAAGAAAATAAAAAAGATGAAACTAAATGTAGGGTAAGGCAAAAATGGACGATTCGATCCAATAATCGATCCTAAGAATCAATGCGGAACATAGACGAGGTGAATGCATGGTGGCATGCAGCAGGAATCTAATGCCATCATGCCATTTCACGCCCACGTCCACTTCCGCTTCCGGAAAGAGGGGGGTTTTCTGTCCCAGTCGGGCTGCTTAGGGCAAGATATATATGGATGGAGCGGAGCTAGCAGTTTCTTTGCGCAACGCCGTCCAGTCTTTTCGATCGTACCACTACCACCACCACTGCTCCACCAGCCAGCTAGCTCCAACGCCGGAGACCAATGGGTCTCCCCCTTATTTTTCCGGCCGGCCTGCGATGCAGGCAGCACTCAGCTCGCCATAGCCGCCATAGCCCTGCGCCCGGCCGGTGACGAGATCGCTCACTCAGATAGATGCGTGGCATCCGATCCAGCTTCCCAATTTTGGGTAAGCAGGATATAAAAGGCTCCGGTCATCGGCGTTTAGCTATGCTCGCTATACACCACCCCTTCCGATCCATTCATTCCCCGCTTTGCTGCATTATCGCCTAGGTGCTCGAGAGGCTAGTCACGCTGAAAGCAGCTGGGAGCTGATCGAGAGGAACCGCAGCTATAAATACAGGAGCTAGCACAGCTCCGTCGTCTCCAAGGCCCAAGCAAACTTGCCTGCAGAGCTAGCATTCAATCAGGAGGGAGAGATCGGAGTAGTAGCTCCCTTGCAAGCCCAAGAAACATTCAGGAGGGATAGGAGCACAGTGTGTTCACGTTACTCAGCCTGTAGCAGCCTGCATCGGATCCATATCCTTTCTTTCCTCCTCCCCTGCGCAAAATTCAGCCTGCCCGGGCGGTCGCCTGGTATTAAATCCCTTTTGGATCCTAGATCGCCTGCAAGTCAAGAAACAAGCAAATCGAAGGGCCGCCGGCCGGCAACAAAAAGGTAGAGTATAGACTCTAGCTTTTCCATCTAGGTTTTCTCTTTTCACAGGCTACACGTATTTGTTTCTGCAACTTTTCACTGGCCAGGCGGTATGTAGTTTCAGCTAGCTGATCGAGATCGATCTCGTCGTTTCTAGCTACTTTCTCCGTTAATTTGAGGATGAGGAAAGAACTCCCCTTTTCCGTTTATTTCACGTTACTAATTAGGCTTTGGAAGGTTTCAACCCTCTTTCTTTTTTGATCTGATGAGATTTCTGCTCCTAGTAGCAGGCAGCGCATCTCACGTTATAGTTTTAGTTGCCTATTTTCGCAGCTAATCCTTTATTTGCTTCTGATCAATACACAAATGAATTCTTCTATAGCTGAAGGAGTAGAAGATCGATGGGTTTTCTCTCTTAAGGAAAAAAAGAGGCTGCTTATTATGAATCCATATCTGACTAATTGCTGGTAAGTTGTTGTTTCAGGTTTTTTTTAGCTTGTTTTCTCATCTATTTCGCGACCCGAATGGACTGTTACGAATCTAGCAGGGTTAACTATAGAGTATAAGGTACTGATAAAGGATTACAAGAATCCAGTGATCACGGTCGTCTTGTGTAGATCATCTTGTGGTCTTTGTGGTTGGTTTAGTACTTCTCGGTTTACGTTTACATGACTGTCTTGCCCGAGCATCTGTACGTGTGTTACTTTTCCTGCCCGATCGACGAGAGAATGTTGGCAGGCATATCTTCATTCTGTTCGAAGTTCGAACTGTCAGATCATGAATGGAATCAATAATAACTCCCTTTTACCTTTTTGTCGTTAGACACCCCATGGAATTGCTTGCTGGATCGTATTGTGCACTACATGCTGTAGTGGGGCTAGATTTTTCAGCAAGCTAGTTCCTCGGCGTTGATCTTTCTCAGGTAATGATTAATAGAACTTCAATTTCTTGCTCTAGCCTCTCAATCTCTCATGAGAAAATAAAACTAGCTTGTTTGTCTGCTGATATCTTCTGTAGAGCATGGGGAGGGGGAGGACTGATGACAGCAACGACACGAGCCGGCAGGTCACTTTGTGGAACCGCCTCGACGTCAAGAAGGCGTATGCTGTTCTCTGCAGCGCTATGGTGGCGGCGCTCACCGTCGTCGTCTTCTCCAGCCGCGGCCGCCTCCAATAGTGCGCGAACAACAGGTGCGTCAGCCGAACGTGTGAGATGATGCATGGATATGTCTGGGTAGCCTGTGTGGTGAATGATTGATATATTCTTACATTTAGCATGTCATCAACATTTCAGCTCGAGCGGTCTGTTGCCTCACAATTAATTAAGGAAATTTCAAATCTAGGCTGCTTAATTATATGGCACACTGTTAGTTATTAGTAGTAGTTATACAGCTGTTGCTAACTTCTATAGAACATGCATGTCTCTATATATATATACATGTAAAGCACGTAGCATATACTTGTGATAAACAACGGGAATAACAAGCATATATAAAAATTATTAAACTTGCTTAGTGTTACAAGTAGTAGTCCTTAATTAGCAGGGCAGATTTTGGCAAGAAAGGAAATTAATGATACGAAAAATTAAGCTGGATTATTTTGCTGCACTGATTAGATTATGTATATGTATATATATCTATACCTATTAATAAAAGGCCAAAATTTCAGTCTGCCCTCTATCCATAAATTTTTCACTCTGCCACCACCGTAAAATATTTTCTGTCCGCCTCCTCCTCTACATATTCTATCGGCCTCCCAACCCAAATCCAGTTCGAACTCATGTGTCAGTCCAAAATCCAAATACAGTTCCCCGTAGCAAAAAAAAAGTTCTTTTGGGATTCAAACTGCAGCCATCAGATTTGGAAAACAAGACCCCCTTCCACCACGATACATTCTGCTATATAATTTGACGCCCAGCTCCTCCCACATTCAAGGCCCCGTTTGGTTCTTCCGCCTCTTCCGCTCCGTGTGCCATTCCGTGTTGGTGAACATGTACAAATCAAGGAGTACTAGAAGCTAACTAGAAGAAGTCAAAGAGATCAGACCCAATACGTACATGATCGGTTTTTGCTTGAAAAGGGGGCCAATCGTCTCCTAGCCTCTTGCCTATATAAAGTTGTCATGGCCCCAAGCCAAAGAGTTCCCCGGACAATGACGGACGCATATCTTGATCCACCGCATGCCCTGCACCTACCAAGTTCCTCTTTGGCGTCTCACGCATAAGATCACACACCGAGCACGTACTACTGCACATCTGCGCTAATGCAGCAACGACTTCAAGTCACCGAGAAGCAAGCTGAGAAAGAAACTCGCTGGTTCGCTGGTTCCGCATATATCATATACACATCATGCCGGCTATAACGTTTCTTATAATCTAGATAGATGTGTTAACGAGTATGGATGAGCATGAGCAATCACAAGAGAGACGGCGAGCTACGGCGTTGGGAGGTGATCAATCGGTCGATCGTGCCCGTCAATAGTTGCTTCATGTGATGGGTCAAGTTCATCAGTGTTTTTCTTGTGCGACATGGCAAAGGAGACCCCAAAGTCCATTACATACCATTACCGGGGTTGTCACTCAAAACACCACCATAGCAGCAGTCAGACTGACATGCAGCATTACCGCACCTTGGCCTCCGTTGGGCCTGGTGTGATGAGTTTTCTTAGTACAATGTTGCCCCCTATTGCTGTTGAGGCGGCCTAGCCACGACCACGTGCGAGGGCTCTAGCTTAGCTTTGAACGTGACGACTTGGACACTGGCCCTGAGGATGAAGGAGCCAATGACTTGGGTTAAGGACGACGTGCCCTACTATGATAAGGTTTGGCAACTCCCCCAACTACGGTTGTCTGTCATGTGTAGCACTCGAGTACACCATGGTGAGCTTCAATGATCCTGACATCGACTACTTCACAGTCTGTATGTGAGCAAGTACCACTACTCCATTGAGGGAGTACAGGATGAGCCAATATGGATGGTCGAGAACTCGAGATCAACGCGAGGAGCAAGGCTATGCTATTTGTCGTTGACAGTGATATGAAAGACAACAATGGTGGAGATCCTTTAGCGGCTAAATGCCGTTGGTTATCGATTGCATATTTTCTCCTATTGCAACGTACGGGCATATCGATTGCATATTTTCTCCCGTTGCAACGCACGGGCATATTTGCTAGTATATATATAAGGCCGGAATAATGGAATGTGTTCTCATATACAACCTACCAGTTCTCGCGCGCAGAGAAAACACACCTACGGTGATAGTAGACGCCTAGCAAAATCATAGCCATGGGCCATGGCAAGTATTCGTTTGCCATTTGTGCACAACGCATATATGTAGTTATTATATGTTTTTTTTTTTGCTCAAAAAAAGTTATTATATGTTTTTACAATCATAAGTCTGTTTTTCTTTGCAAATTTAAATCAATTTTTTGTTTCAAAATATAAGATGGACATTGGTTTGCTATAGATTTGTTTACATTTTTTGAGATAATATAGATTTAATTACATATTATGTTTTTTTGAGGGAAATTTACATATATCATGTATAATGCCAAACATAAACAACAAACTGGGCCTAGTTTCGGGCCCAACCTACCAACTGCGAACTGCTTTTTTGCTTTGCTTTGGCGTGGACTGACTAGATCGAGTCCATGGCCGTCCGCACAAAGATAGCTAATGCAATTGCATCGGTTTCCTTTTTGACACATTCTTCTGAGTGTGCAAAAACACACAGAAAAATATCAATCCTGTCAGAAAATGTACCGTCAGAAAATACACACAGAAGAATGTTGTCAGAAGTGCGTTCCCCGTCAGAAAATCGTTTTTCTACGCCCATAGAAAAATGTGTTTGCCCAGATTAATGTTACTTTTTTGTGTGCGTGAATACACACAGGAAAAAAGGAAAAACCGTCAGAAAAACTGTTTTTTTACAGTGTTATCCCGACAGAGGTATAGAAGATACACGAGGAAATTTTAAATTTTTGTCGGGTTTGGTCACCGCACAGAAATATTATATTTTCTGAGAGGCATTAACGAGCACCGTCAGAAAAATACCATTCATGTACAATGATTATTTGAATACAGTAGCAACATCATATCATTCCATTCAATTTCATTACAGCATAATATATAGGATGGATATGAAATCCAGCTGTTCAGCACATTCATTCATAGAATCCAGGCTACATATAGATGATGTCCAAATGGTTCGGCATCGATACATTCAAAAGCATTACCATCTTATCTCAGCAGTTCAGGTTTTAGCTAAGATGATAAAGTACCAACAATCATCATCGAGTCATATTAGAGCTAAACTTAAAGTTAACAAATTAGAGGCTCCTAGACCATCAGATTAGAGGCACTACTCCACAAAAAAAACTACCACCACATCCATGTTCTGCATCTAAACCATCAGATTATCGAAGCATGATCTCCATTGTTGTCGAAACCTTGGTTGTTGCCAATGTTTGTAGCATGAAGATCCTCATTGGTGTGGCGAGCATCATTAGCATTGTTGTCAGATTCTGAGGCAGCATGAGAAGAACCAGTTGCCTGAATGTGAACAAAGTTGCAAAAGTGAGTGGATTGTCTCCCAACAATATAACACTTTTAGAAAAAAGGTTACATAAGCAAGTAGAACTGGACAAAGTTTAAAGTGTTCAGATTGTAGGCTTTCAAGGTGTGAAACACTACAAATAGCCATTCTGAATAGTACCCCACAAAATACTAATTAGTTTTTACTTCCTTTGCATCTTAAAATGTCTAAGTCATGGATCTAACAACTAGAAAACATGCTGATAGTGGAATGAAGATATACTCACAATTGCTTTTGTAGCGGACAAATTCCGTAATGCTTCTTCCGGCACAACCCTTCCTGTCTCCTGATAAAGACTCTACAAGGGCATTGCAATCACAAATATTTCAGATTCAAATCATTTGATAATATACATATTGGTGAAATATTTACAAATCATTTGATAATACACATATTGGTGAAATATTTACAAGAGTATTGCACATACCAATACCAAGTCTACAAGAACGTTGCTTTTCTGCAGTGCATTGTCCTTGTCACGATTCTCTCGTTGTAGCCTGTCCATTTTCACGACGTAGCTCTTCCATTTCACAAGACATACGCATAGTCGTTGAATTTGATGGACGCACACTTCTTTCCCTTCCAGCTGCCCTGACATCTGCAGACTTAACCGCGCCATTTGCTATGGCAAGACGCCCATGCTTTCTCGGGGCACCACTAGACACATCATACAACGCCTTCTCATTCAAATATTGTTGTTGCTCAACCTCATGCCTATCCACTTCCATGTCTGCACCGTCTCCATCCCCTTCATTTGCGCATTCCATCCTCTTAACAGCCGCAAAGTAGTCATCCTACAAAGACCAGAACATGGAAACATGTAACTTTGTAAGCTGAAATTTTTGGACAGCAAGAAGAAAGTCAGTTAAATAAATCATAACTAGATTTCCAAATCACAGAATAATATGTTCTTTTAACACTTGGTCTTTGGAAAAGCTTAAGTTCTACAAACAAGAGTTTCTATAGTGTACACTAGAAAAGTACAAGCAAATTTTCAGCACACATGTCACATACATACCATGAGTTTCTGTGCCTTGGGGTTACTGATTGGACCACATCTACCAGTGCTATCCAGGCTTTTCATTCCAGATTTCATCGCAGCAAATGTATTAATAGGGGTTGCATTCTCAGGTCCAAAGTTAGTTTCCTACAAAATAGTAAATTTTCCAATGAGATGTGAATACACAATAGGCTACTCAGTTCCTAAAATGAAATGGAAGAATATACACATGCATACCAATGCTTGTTGTGTCACTGTGAATGGTCTAGATCCTCGGTTTTGAGAAATGTCTGCATTGCTTGAGCGAGATGTTTGCCCCCTCTTACGTTTTACCTTATACTCATCTAAGCACCAATAAGCACAAAGGAGGGGCCACACCTCATCACTGAACCCCTCGAGCTTTCGTTGCATGTATTGCTCATACTCGAGGTCAATGTGGCATGCTACTGGGTCTTTCATGGATATGTGTTTTATTTCCTAGTAGTACTTCTTGACAGCATCCACACGGACTTGATACATCATGTAGCTCACCCTTTTCTGCAAACATTCGTCTAGATTACAATTTGCTTCTTCTTGACGATTTTCTGCAACTTCGAACAAACGCTGCATGTGTACAGAACCATGAACATGGGTTTCAGATTGCATAGATTCTAGAAATCTCACATTTTAGATGTTGTCCAGAAGTTTCAGATTGAACATAGGTAACTTACCCAAAATTCAGAAACCACTTTTTGTGCCCTTGACATTCCCGTAGCTTCCGGATTTTTATGAAAATAATCAGCCCATTCCATAGCTGCGCGCTTGAATTCAACACCGTTCTCATCCACCCCTACAATCACACCTGGATATTTCAACACCGTTCCTCTAACTATGACCCCTAGCTGAGTAGGGTAGTTGTAAGGTGGTGGGAAGTTAACATAACTGAATTGCCTGTAAATATTATACAACAACAGGTCAGCACAAAAGGTTGGCTGCAAGGATTCTATGCAAAGAGAGAATTGCTATGAGTTTAGTGTGCACTCACTCGTCACCACTTGGTTCAAGAGCCACTTTAAAACCACGTGCAGGTAGTTTAAATTTTGTTCGGGACCCGGGCTTCCTTCCTCTTTTTTTGGGTGCCTCTATTGGGGGAGCTTCAACTGTTGTCGTTTGTGCAGCATTGCCTGCAGTTCGAGAACCTTCATTTGTTTGGGCTGCACTGTTGTTGGGCACTCTGCATGTGTCGAATGGATTGGACCATGGCACCGCCTTCACCTTCAGCTGGACGATAACGGCTGGGTACACGTTTGTTGCGTGTACTGACCATCTGCAGTTGAAACAAATATGTTAGAACCATCTTAAAACAAATAGTGTACTGACCATCTGAAGTTGTTATATTAATAATTACAGACTGCTGGCTGCACATTCATAAAAAAAAAATACAAGACTGCAAATTGCATTAGATAAAGGATTGGAGGGAGTAGGAATCCTCGACAACCTACCATGGGTGCTCCAACCAGAAAAGTCCCCATAGGCCATAAAGTCATGTACTGACCAAAGGTAGATTCCTTTCATTGTAAACTCCTTCATTAATGAAGGTAAAAATCTGAAATCTGATACCTAAGTCCCCTTGATACCTAAGACAGCTTACCCCTTTAATTTACGCGCATGTGTCCGATGGTCTCTCGCTTTTGTTATATGTAAAAAGTTAAAAAAAGTTTTATGTAAAAAATTATAATTTTTTCATATGAAGTTAGATAAATGCAAACTTTATATAATTTTTTGTATAAGCATAAACCTGTTTTTTTTCAAAGACAATTCCATTTTTGTTTCATAATGGGATGGTATATACAGATTTATCTTGCATCAAACGTAACCCACTGACCTATATTCTTGCATCAAACTGATCCATTCCTTTTCTTCGTCACAGGTTTTCTAGGCCAAAAATGGCAACCTTGTTGTTCATGACCGCTGCCACAGTTCTGGTAATGGCAAATACGGCCGCCGGCGGGCTACTGGGAGTTCTCCTGTCTAGCTGGTAATTTCACACCAGGTGGTTGTTATAGCAACAACTTGGATGCACTGGCAGCAATCCTGCCCAGAAGAGTGGGGGCCTCTCCATTCTTGTGTGCAAATGAGTCTGTTGCTTCACAACGGGGCGAGGAGGTCTACGCTGAAGCACAGTGCTGGCGACTCGCTAGTCGCTTAGCGTGCAAGCGATGCGTGGTCGCCGCTTTCAGAGACGCCCAGGTGTTGTGCCAGTTCAGAGAAGGGGCGATCATATTCCGTGATAAATGCACCTTGGCCTACAGTAACAAGAAGATTAAGCAGTTCCCTCACGACCCTTTAACAGGTATGATTGTGAGCAAACTTGATAACACTGGACTGGTAATTCAAGGCATCCAATACAAGGATGCAGTTCTGGCCCTACAGGAGGCTGTGGTAAGTGGTGCAGTAAGGTCAACGTCCTCCTACTTCACCACCGGGGAGACCGAGGTGAAGACAATGGACTTTCAGGTCAAAATATATGCCGCAGCGCAATGCATGCCGTCGATGACAGATGACTGCAGCGTATGTATAGGAGACCTGCTAAATGCGATGCAGCTAATTTCTACCGGTCCTGACCTGATTCCTGGGAGAGTTGCGTCGATATGGTGCAGTTATAGAATTAGCTTCTACCCTTTCTTCCAGGGACACCCCACACTGATCCTTCCAGCAGCAGAGCCACCCGGTGAGCATGCAATCTCTTTCATTAACCATTTGTTAATTTTAGCGACTTATTTGTTAATATTTGTTAATTTAACGACTTACAAATATTTGGCTACATGCATCCGCAGGAATTGGTCGCCCCCCTGCTTCGAAACATGGACACAGTTTACCGCCTTGAGGTTGGGTGGCAGTAGGAGCGGGTGGTGCAACAGTGACAATCATAGTGGTGGCCGTCGCTGCTGTATGTTGCTACAAGCAAATATCAAGGCGAAACCTTACCTCTGGTATGTTTCCCTAAACAGTTATGTAAATGAGACTTAATTCCTGAAATTTCAACTAAAAACAATTATAAATTGTTAGGTGAGAGAGAGAAGACAGTTCAGCTGAAGGACAGAACAGGTGAAGAAGAGAGAACTCGTGTCTATTCAGGACAGGTTAGTCAGTTTTGAAATTTCTGTTTAAAAAGGTACTCCCTCTGTTCTACCATAAATCAATTTCTAAAGTAACCCTGAGTCAGTATTAAGTTCAAATGCTCACCTTCATAATATATATAAAAAAACACATTTATTCTGTGTAGGAATTGTGGCTCTTCAATACCAGCTAGTTGTCATATTTAATGCATTTGCAGTATATAAATCCAAAAGTAGCTATAACCTCACGCCTTAAAATGGAGGCCAATCTGTATAAATGTCTATAAACATCAATAAGGACCTGATCTGAGAAAAAAAAGTGATGAAATACATGTTCTATTGGAAGAGAATGGACATGACTATTCAGAAGCAATGCATATAAATCTGATTGTTTGCATTGGGATCTTAAGGTGAACTGCTTACAACTTAAAATATTTGGAACAAGGTCTGCATGATTTAATGTGAATTAAATTGCATCGCACAAAGGTGTCAAATTTGCATTCCATCATTACCATCTTTGTGACCAGAGGGGAAAAAAAGACCACTCTAACCTTATAGTGACATCTTAATGTTTCCTTGGGGAGTAACATAACACATGGGGGGTGGGGGGGGGGGGTGGGGGTGTTGAATAAGATTAAGAGTAATCCTGTATTCCATCGCAAGGACAGTATCTGTAAAAAAACAGATAGATAAAAATGTAGCTTTCACCATCATTTTCCACAGAACCAACTCTTCTTCTCTGATCATGTTCACAAATGGAAGTGAAAAAGGAAGGCCTGTAACAAACAAAATACCAAGAAATTTGATATCCCATAATGTGAGTTAAGGATGCCTTGCATTTCCTATCTGCACGTATAGATGCACTTAGCACTGGAAAATTAGTACCAGCTAGAATCTCATATGATAGCAAAATGGAAGGAGTTTGTCACTAGCTGTTGCTATGACAGGCAACAAATCAAAACCGTTAAACACAAGAAAGAAAAACAGAATGAGAGGAAAGATAACAATTAAGGTAGTACCTTAACTGGAAGAAAGGAAAACTGGAATGTGTCATTGGCCCTCTGTTTTCAACCTGTAAAAGAAACCATAGATGTTTGAATGAAACCAAAGCATGGAGATTTTGGTTGATAAAGATTGGAAAAAAAATCCACATCCCGCAAAATATATGTCAAACAGTTATAGACAAAGATATGCTGGCATGAATTAGAGAGAGGGGAATGGAGAAATCTCACAAAAACCGTCCTGCCGTGCGGTGGATGACGGAGTGTAGGCGTAGATTAGACAGTGCTAGAGACGCTCGGCGAGGGTGACATGGTGAGGGGACCTATATTTGAAGTATACATCTACTCTTTTGGTGATTGTCCAAATTCAAAATACACAGCTTATGTGCAAGTCTATTAGTTTTATCAGAGTAATCCAGTTTTTACTATTTGATATTTGCATTTTCTAGATAATCCTTTTTAACAAGCTTTGCTACTTATTTACAGGTTGAATCACAACCTTCAGCTTTGGATAGGTTTGAAGACATTGTGCAGATGGCGAAGAAGAAAGAAATAGCACTCTTTCTAGATTATGATGGAACGCTAGCGCCAATTGTGAGGGACCCAGATAGGGCCTACATGTCCAACGAGGTAAATGAGTTAGTATTTCTATTTGGATCTCCAAAGAATTGTTGGGATCTGTATCTGTATTATAAATACTGCTTAGATCTCCTAAGGCTTACAGCAGTCAGTGTTATAAATAGAGATAATAGTGTTTGATGATGATGATGATGACCCATCATTAGTATTTTAGCTGATTCTAATAACCAATTCAAGATCCAAATAGGCACTAAGAATCTTAATGGTAGTTTCTTCCTGTAACTCACTTTTTCTTTCCAAATTCAAAATTACCAGATGCGTGGAGTTTTACAAAATGTGGCCAACCTGTTCAGAACTTCTGTTGTTAGTGGGCGAGCACGTGAGAAGGTACATTGTCTTCAAATAGTAGTTTTTGTAAGATAATCTGCTGCATTCTTTGAAAGGAAAATATGCCTCTAACAGGACACAAGGAACTCACACAGGAAGCACACACAAGCACAAGTGCTTTTGGTGGCTGGAATGACTTAACCTTTTCTGGTTTTCTCCTCTCCTAATATAGCCAATGTGAGCTACAAATCAGGCTGTGATAGTGATAGCCTCTAAAAAAAATGCAGAAATCACTCAACTAATCAGCCTATTATTTCCTATTAACACTTGCTGAAATATAGCTAAAGTAAATGCTATGAACCTAGACACTAGCATGCATCTAGACACAGGATTATTTCAACAATGTGAGGACATGGAATTGATACAGACCATTCCAATCCTAGCATGAAGCTCAAGGAATCTGACTTTCCCGAGTGCCTTTGTTTGAATGTCAGTGAGCTGGTCTTTAGTGCTGACAAAATCAGCACTAATCCTCCCTTCATCCAAGCAGTCCCTGATGAAGTGGTAGCCACATCGATGTGTTTGGTTGTTTGCTACGCTCATGGAAGACGGAATTCTTCATCAGCGCTAAGGCTGACTTGTTGTCAATCATGAGCTCGACAGTTTTGGCGTCCCTTCTCTCAGTTACCAAGCAGCTGAGCCAACCACACTGCCTGTGTGGCTGCTGTTGTGGCAGCAACATACTCTGCCTTGCAGGACGAGAATGCCACAACCTTCTGCTTGAGAGCATGCCAACTCACCAAGCTTTTGCCATAGAACCGCCAGATGTACTCTTCCTAGTGTCAACATCGCAAACAAGGTCGTTGTCACTGTACCCGATGAGTCGTGCCTCGTGCCTCCCCTGTCCTCCCGTAGTGGCAGCCGAGACAGAGTCCCAGCCACATAGCGCAGGATCCGCTTCACTGCCACCATGTGTTCCTCCATAGGCCGCTCCATGAAGCAACTCAGATATCCCACTCTGAACGCAAGGTCCAGTCGCGTGTGGATGAGGTAGCGAAGGCTTCCAATGATCCTCTGGTACAGAGTGACGTCCACCTCCGCTCCTGTGCTGTCACAGCTCAGTTTGAGCCACTCCTCCATGGGGGTGTGCGCAGAATTGCAGTCCTGCATCCCTGCCATCTCCAGGATGAGCTTGGCATAGTCTGCTTGGCACAGAGTGATGCTGCTGCTGCTGCTGCTTTGCTGTACCTCGATGCCAAGGTACACGGAGAGCAGTAACAAGTCGTCCATCCTTGTCTTCATCTCCGCCTTGAAGTGGCTGATCTCCGCAGAGGTCGATCCAGTGATGATCATATCATCCACATAGACCTCAAGGAGCAGCAGTGAGTCGACATGGGTTTGCCGGTACATGCTCGTGCGGGGCTCTGCTCAAACCTGAGAGCTCGCACTGTAGGTGAAGCTTCTCATTCCAGACCAGTAGAGCAAGGCTGCAGCTAAAGGGCTTCAGCGATGTGAACATGGTGGGTGATGTTGATGGGCGGAAGAGCACGTCCAGTGTACTCGTCTTCCTTAGCTCGTCTCCATTCGAAGCAGAAGGTGGTAGTGTTCTCAATGTGTGAAGCATAATACATTGTAGTGGCAATGACGGTGTGCCAAGGAGTGTAGATGCGCGATTGTTGGGCGAGCTCGTCGGGGAAGAAGCTTGCCCACCAACGTTGATGGTTGACAATCAACCTGCCATCGTGCTCACTAAGAACCCTGTCCTCCATGTCCGGACCAAGCACATTGACATCAAGTATCACTTTCTTCATGATTGTGCCGATGGAGGACAAATGATCCACGAGTTCATCGAGACAGGCCAGCAACTCGAAGACGTCCTCACCAAGCCACTTGGGCGCCTTTGGTTCTCAAAGCTGAAGAACAAGATTGGCATGGCGGAACTCAAGTCCAAGGAGTAGAAGTAGCAGGATTAGGGAAAGATTTGTAAGATAATATTTTGCATCATTCTCTTGCTTTGCTGCAGCAGGAAGTTGGCAAAGGTCAACCTTGCTTTCTTTTCTATTTACTGTAACAGTATAGTGCCAAGTAGTGGCTGATCTTAGCCCAACAGTAGATAGCTTAGGAAGTAGTGGTAGTGGCTATAGTAGAAGTTATGGTAGTATAATACCTTGTAGTTGGTAGCTCGAGTTTGTATATAACCAGCTTGCTTGGCAAATGGAAAGCAGTTCAGTTGCTGCACTAGCAGAGGTGTGCTTGTGCTGTGTTCTGTGCTCACCCCCCCCTCTTCTCTTCAATCTCTAGCTATGTGTGTTGTGTGTGTGTGAGAGATGCTGCTCACTTGTGCAGGCTGGCTCAATTCCAGCAGTTTTTTACTTTACATACAGTACTCTACATGTCAAAATCCCGTATCCCACGTATTTAATATTTACCAGCTGGAATTTTTTTGCAGGTCTTTAATTTCGTAAAGATTAAGAATATCAGCTATGCTGGCAGCCATGGAACGGACATAAAGATAGTGACCTCAACTACAGAGTCTGCGAGCACTAGTGAGATAGTAAGTACTGCATAATGTTATATTGTTATTAAGGCACTAGCAAGAAAGTAAATACTATGCACAATTAGTGTTTAACTTAATGCAGAACTTCACTGGACTTTATATTTATGTTATTGTAGGTTGAAGAAGATTCATATCAGCCTGAGGAGAAATATGTCAATGTGATCAATGAGGTATTGCATATATCTAGACTAGAAATAGAAAATTAGATGAATTTAGCTATAATCAATTGAATTCTAACACAATATCAAATATAGGCTTATAATTTTCTAGTGAATGCAACGGAAGAGATTAAGGGCGCATACATAGAACACAATAAATTATGTGTCAGCCTCCACTATAGGAATGTGGCTGAGGAGGTAAAGTTGGTCCTTAATTTTATTATTCTCGTGATTTTTCCTACTTTCTGGTAATCAGCAATATTTTATATAATTTCATTAAATAGTTGATTTCTTCTTTGCATTACAGGACATACCCCGTGTTCAACGGGTCGCCGATGAAACATTGGATAACATGAAGGATCACGTCGACCTTACTGAAGGCAAAATGGTAAGCTCTTCTAATTATATGGATAATAACCAAACTAACATATGTATGCATAATGTTAGATGAAGTTTCAAATCACTGAATTAATAGCAAAACATCAAAATGATAAAGAAACCCTAACAAATGATGATTTGGTTTATCGCTCATCCTCATCTCCCATATCTTCATTAACAATAGCATGTGAAGCTAAACATAAACGTACAAGTTAGGCGTCTAATAATATTAGAAATGCAATCTAATGTAAGATGAAAGAGGTAGCCTTATAGAGATTTTAGTTACTGAAAATGGTGAACTAGGGTTCATAGAAGTAAAACCAACCAATGGTGAACCTTGCTTAATCAAGATCAACCTACCTATCCAAGCTATACAGGCGCAAGGCTCAACAGGGGCGCATAGGCTCGGCAAGAGGAATTGAAGGCAGTCCTAGAGGCTGCCACACCCCTTTAGAAATTTGCAAAATTTGCCATCAGGCCCACAATTCATGGACTGTGGACCCATAATTTATAGACTCAGTGGCAATTATAATCAGGGAGGCAACATATTGGCAAATTTCCAATTAATTCTTTGTCCAACAGTATGCACAGCCGCTGGGGAATTCAAATTTGGGAATGGAGAATTTACCTAATGCTGGAGTGCTGACTCCAGCCGCTGTAGTGTGCTGGCCTACTGGGTGCTGCATTAGTACTCGGCTGTTCCTGTTGCCAAAGTCATAATTGTATTTTTATCAAATTAATGCATTTGTATCTGTATTTGTTTTGCAAGGTTCATGAATTTCGTATTCGTCTTCCCCCTCAGAACAAGGGGACCCCTCGGGACAAGGGGACCTGTATGTTGTATATCCTTAACAGGTTGGGTGACCTCTTTCCCATATTTATAGGCGACGACCGTACGGACGAAGACGCATTCAAGGTATTCTTCTAGACAACATGTATATGATCGATATAAGTTACTGGCGTCATTTTTCTTCTAATATAATATCTCTTATTTCAGGCCATCCGTGAAAGAAATGAAGGAGTTGGAATCGTGGTTGCTGAGACGGGTAAGGAAACCCACGCCTCCTATTCGCTGAAGGATCCAGCTCAGGTGAGGTGTAATTTTATAGCCCTAATTAGTTGTCTCTTAAGTGGAAGCGGGGAACAAAAAAAAGGGGACAAAAAATAAGAGAAATCACTGTTGAATTTTCAGGTGATGGATTTCTTGAAAATGCTGGTGGAGTGGAAGCAGCATACAGAAAACTGAAGGGTACTTATGCTTGCAACATCTTTCCCTGCTACTAGATCTATGCCCGTGACAACCATTAGGGCTATCAGCACTAAGCATTGAATTTAAACTCTACTGTTGGAAATGGGTTCTCTACTGCATTGGGCCAACCCTAGAGGGTGGCTGTATAGTATTCCATACATGGGCCTCATGGGCCTATACTCCAACATCTACTAGTACAGGACAAATTGTGTAGTTGCACTGCATGATAGCAATCACTAATCTATCCGAAAACATGTGTCTGGAGCTTTAACAAACATCATATATCCAAAACAACAAATAGACATTGCAGCAGAAACCTTTGTATGACCATGAAAAGGTCTGCAGAAGATGGGTATATCGATTATAGGACATGTCCACCAGGGTTTGAGCCAGAGATAACAGGGGGTGGAAGGCAAGTGTCACCTTACCGTTGGGGGCATGGGTGTCTGCATCAGGATCATTCCCCCTATCATCAGCTCCAAAGACTCACCATGTTAGGGAAGAAAATAACAAAAGAAAACATCACTTTCAAAGTTCCAATCTGTGAATTCATCAATTCAACACACAATGTGCACAACATTGGCTTTCTTTTCATATAGTAAAAGGGATAAAACAATTTTTGTGAAGAAACCATGTCACACATTAAATCTTCATTTCCTAATAAAATATATGCAATGCCTCAGGTTCTTTTTAACTAGACTGAGATCCTTAATTATAAACTCTAATGTGATTTTTGTTTGCCATGGTCTTCAATCCAGATCCTCTATGACCTATAATGCAATTTTCTTATGCCAACTCTCATGTGTTTCATGCAGCAATCAAAAGGAAATCTAATCAATCATCATAAATATTCCTTAGTATATGTTTTCTTGCCAGATAGTGTACTTAGGAGTTAACAAGCAATGGAGACCTAAAGCATAGTCCATTGCTTTGTATATGTCATTATCGATCAAAACAATAGAGCTACACATATTTTTTTCATTAAATAAATTAATCAACAAGCAAATAATCCAGAGCATTCTCAGCAAGAGACTATGTATATCTTCAAACTCGTAATCATGTATCCAGAGAGTATTTGGGTAACCAACCGTGTGCCCAAGCATATATTGTGTGACTAAAAAATAGGTAGAGTAGTTTTTAGAAGAACTTCATGCAATCAGTCTCTTAAACATTGGATCTTCATGTTTTTTATTACAAGAAACAGTAACTTCCCACATGTAGCAATTGATCCGAGTGAGCTCTTACACATGATTCAACTATGGGGTATGGGCTGAGAACAGCCTTTGTCAGGACGGTGCTGTAGAGCCTCCAGGACTGTATGAATTATGATTGTTGATGAACATGCAAGATCATGTCAATTTTCTGAAATAGGCATGTGATGTGAATCTTAAAAGTTTGGGGAAGAAACTTGAAGACCTGAGAATAGTGAGCTGCTAAAACCACGCTAGGCATGGGGATGGGTCAAAATGTGTTGTTCAGATATAAATGTTTGGTAGTTCTTAAACCTTGCAAGAGGCATTTACTTAAAAAAACATGCAAGAGGCAAATGAATCGAATAACCAGTCTGCAGGTTGCATCTCTCTACTGATACAAGCTCCAGCCCATGTACTGAACAAAAATGTGTATAAGAACCAAATGATAAATGTCTTGCAATATCGATCTAGAAAACCTACTCAGAGCCTATGTTAATAACATAAGGGTGGCCACAAATGTATGAGCTACACAAATTACCTTGTTTACCCCAAAACAATGTTAGCAGGCATGGAAAATGTATGAGCTACATAAATTTCCTTGTTTACCTCTACTGTTGACTCGAAGCCCAACACACTATCCATGGATAATGCATAGTAGCGTATCCAGCACAATGGCCAGAATGCCATAGCAAAACTTTGTTTTCTTACAAAACTATGAGCTGCAGTATATTGTGCATTCAGTTAGCGAAGCAATCTAAAAAAGTGTGGGCATAGAAATCAACTGAATGCACATATATATATCTTTGTTTCCTAAAGAATTCGTTCTATTTCTTAAAATCAAATATTTGGTTTACAGGATGGGCAAAATGCACGAAGTACATCAGATTCCAGGTTGCAGAAATAGCAAATGGAAGACTTCATATGAGGATAAACTAATCATATGTAGGATCTAAAAAGGCCAAGATACAGGAATGAGAAGAGATGCCTACCTGCGAGATGCCTACCTGCTGTCTGATATCAATAAATTGTCCTCTGAATTTGTATCAAAATCATGAATAGTTGTAGTGGCTTCTTTTCCAGCTCCAGATGCCATTCCTAGTTATCTGTTGCTACACATGGAGTAGCTTACATGGATGATGAAGCAAGGCTGTGTATGTGTCGCATGCTGGTAAATGCTACTGCCTTTTGTGATGCTTGGTGTCTACTGTCATAACGTAACGCTTGTGACTAATACTGTAGAAAGTGCTGTGAAATCCTTGAACTTTCCATTGAGCCAATTTGGACCGTCAACGGAATCTGGGCAATTCTATCCCCTCCATTGAAACCTCACAGCTCTCGCAGGAACAAACATTTCCACGATCCACATATTGCCTTGAAATTTTGATGTGGATCATGGTACATGTTATCCTCTAACATTCTTAAACTCCTGGTGAGATCAAACTCACATATGAATCTTTGTTTCTTGGCTGAGAGGCAATCAGCCGGAGATCGATGCAAGAACACGCACGCATAGCTCCCAGTTGCCACTACAACACTCTGCACATTAATCATGCCATTCCAGGGTCCACGCCAACTCCCTGCTCACGTACACATCTACACCAAGCAATCCACAAGCACAGACGCACATGTCTTACTAAGGCAAATCATCGCCGGCACTCCAGCGATCCGTGCAGCAACACATTGTCAGCGATTGGCGTCTTAGGCAAGCTTTCCAAGCACATGACACACCGTCTCGCTCCTTCACTGTCAATGATATGGCAGCCAATACCTATGTTTAGATGCACATATCGACAGCCAGCTAGGATACAAATAGGAGGAAAGCTCCTTGGTTCTAACCCTGTCATTACTCCTAAGACACCCAACCATCATCTAAATGCCATTAATCACAGCCACCTGGCTCCCTCGGGCTCCTGCTTTGCAGCTGGCAGCGCATAACCAGTAGCTTAATTGCCATTTGATTATAGTCTAAGCCTGCAACTCCTTGGATTCGCCCATGACAGCATCTCGAGCCTTGGCTAATACTTGTACTGTCAGCCCCACATGACAGTGTGGCTGCAGGTGGTTCAGCAGACCTTCTTGAAAGCACGTCGATCTACTGACACACAGCAGCCTGGCAATGATGCATTTGGCAAGAGCAGGCTCACATCACATGGGCTTCACGAAGCAACGGCAGCCCGGCAATCTCATTGTCGTTCTGTTCTTCTCGCCGAGGTTGTGGGGTTTGGTGCCACCGCCTGTGCTGGGCCATGGCTTTGTGCCGCCAGCCATGCTGCCGCTGATGCCTCCCTGCCAGCTGCCGCGCTTGCCCGTTAGGTCAAGGTAGTTTGCCATGGCCGCAATCACGGTGGACTTGCCCGTGCCCTTCGGTCCATGGAGGAGGTACCCGCGCTTCCATGGCTTACCGGTGCGCTTCAAGATGTAATGTATGGAAGCTGCTAGCTACTTGCTGCTGCTACTTGATGGCCAGCAACCTGCTGACACCTAATGGGAGTTGGTGCCCGCGTCCTTTGGATTGGAGGTGCTGCCGGACTGCTTGGAGGTGGCCAGTGGCCACCAACTGGGACAACAAGAGCAGACGGTGAATGTACGTCTTGGTTCAACTCCACGGCAGCGGCGTGTACATGTTCAAGACAACACCACAGTGGCGGCGGCGGCCTACGTGAAACTACCGATGACTTCAGCAAAAAAATCTCAAAAAAGACCCAGGTGGGACCAAATTTGATTTTAGAAATAAAAATTATTAGGTATTGTTGGAGACAGTCTTTTTTTCTTCCTAATATTTTTTTTAGATGTTAGGAAACATAAGTTTTTAGGAGAAATATTTAGGAAACTCTTGGAGATGCACTTATAACTAAACTATTTGGCCAAATTAAAGTTATAGCAACAATCTTGCTTCATAGAAGAACTAAACTAATTATTTGTCTTTTTTATGTGTAAGCAGTAAGATTCTTGCATAATCTAAAACTGATTAAAGCTTGGCTAACTACAAGGATTCTAGCAGATTTGGAACAAACTATGGTGGAGTTTTATCAACAATTTTATCCTAAAAAAAAGTTGGGAGTCACATTTTTGCTGCAGAGTATAAAAATTATACTACTACAGGTTCAGGGTTTTCCATTTCCAAACACTAGGAAAAGGGAGGATTCTAGATTTTCAATCCTAGGGTTAAAAGGAAGGGGATATATACTCAATATTATGATTTTTAAGAGGAATGATAATATGAACTTCATTAGACATCTTTAGAAACATTAGGATCAGGCAAAACTTTGATTAAAGATTGCATATAAATGGCAGACAAGAAACTACAGGAAAAGAAGCTATAAATGAAGATAGTACAATATAACAATAGAAAAATATGTAGAGAGCTCAATTTAATCGAAACAGCCCTCTTTCTTGTCAACCTCTCCACTACACGCGCCGCCACCTGCCTGTGCCCAGCTTCTATACTATAGCTAGTCGCAGGTGCCCCTCTGCCTTGCATGGCAGGCCCCAGCCACCCTCACTAAGCATCAGTCAGCCAAAAACCGCCTCCAGCCATACGCAGCCAGCCAATGGCCATCTCCCAGCCTCTTCCAGCCTCCCCTAGATCATTCTAGCTAACTTCAGCTGGTCACTGTCAATCCAACGGTGGCCAAGGCTTGGCCAAAGCTAGTTATGGCAGGCCATTGGCAGCTGCAAGTGGACAGGGCAGAGGAAGGGCAATGCAGGATTGATGTATTAAGTTAGAAACTATTCATGTGATGGCTAATCAGTATGCAACATGAAAACAAATGCACTCCACATGTGAATGTGCTATTCATCAGCCGACAATATAAGTGAAACAAATTGCCACCCAAATTGGCTACATATCAAACTACTATTCATCAACAAACAAAACTACGTCACAAGCAAACCAATTTGGAACAAAAAAAAGTAAAAGCACAGTTTATCATCAACAACACATTTATACATGAATAATTTGTATGATGATATAGTTTGAAAGTACCATTCAACAAAAAAAAAAAAACTAGAAAACAGACAAATTGCTGCTCTAGACAGTAGAAAACATCCTCCAGCTAGCAGCAGCCAAAGGCCGTCCGCAGCCAGATGGGCGTGACCCGTGGCTGGGGAGGCCTTGGGAAGGGACCAGGGCAAGGAGAGGGCTGCAGCCTCCTAGAGCATGGCCACAACCAGCCAATCAGGGGCCAACGGCAGGCTGATAGTGGTAGTGTGCAGCCTGAATGGGGTACAGGGCAGCCATGATAGAAAAATTTGCACATGATGGAAAAAGAGAGGGGGATACGTGCTTGCTATTGTTAGAAATGATCAGTGCACTAGATTAAATGATCAGTCACAGGTTCATCACGGATTGACTTTATTGTGTTCAACTTATTCAATGGCTATTTACTGTCGCCCCCCAAATTCCCGAAACCCCAAACCTAGATCTTGAAAAAAAACCAAATTACTGCTAACTTGTGGCAAGAGCTCAGGATGATGTTACCCCCCGGTTGCCGCCACCGCCATTAGCTCTGCCGCAGCGTGCGGCGCGGCGCTCCTCGCTGCCGTCAGGACGCTCATTGGTGGACGCCTTCATGGCCGCGACAGGATCGCGTCGGCGCCACCACGTCCCGTGCTGCGTTGCCGCGGCTGCCGCTGGATCAGAACATCACGCCGCCGCCGCTGCCGTTGCGGATGGGGGCGCCGCCGCCGCAGACGCGGATGGGGGCGCCGCCTCTGCAGACGGGGATCAGGGCGCCGACGCGACCTTTCGTGCGCACGCCGCTGCCACCTCTCGTGCGTGCGCCGTTGCCGCAAGAAGGACGCGGTTCAGTATTATTCAGTATTTTCGGGGTCAATTTTAGCTACTGAGTGTTTTGCCGAACAAATTTCCGTAATTTACTCATATGTCAGTATTTTCATAATACTGACGTGTGATACTGACGCGTACTGACTTATACTGATCATACTGATCGTGGGCCAGTATTACTCAGTATTATTTCTGAGTATTTCGTGTCTTGGTGTAGAATAAGCTATTCTACACCCGGGTGTAGAATAGCACTGCCTATATATATACTATAAAAGAGCGAAGAAATTGAAAATAGCTTGTTACCTGATATTCTCCTACCCACACAAATTCAGATCCCTTGGATCTTCATTAAAATCAGATCCAACGCTTTTAAATCCTCCATTGTTATCTGACAAGTGGACCAGGCCTGTAAACTTGTAAACATTTATGCGTGTTTCTCTCTTGTCGACGCTTGTGTTGGATTTTTTTTTTCACCATCGTCTATCTCTACCCACCGGCCATACCCACATCCAATGTGATCCCTACCCGAGATCAGATGATATATATGGCCCACTCGCCTATATCCCCTGTCAACTCGACGCCCGGCCTCGCATCTATTCTATAACTCTGTCTAAGAGCATCTCCAATAGTTTGCTAAAAATAACTTGCCAAATCTTGTGATTTAACAACTTTCTAAATGTTATGGCAAGTGAAAAATAGATGTATCTCCAATAGTTTTGTAAACCCACTTGCTAAACTTAAAAAAAGTAGGCTCATCCCAGCCCAATGTGCGCCTCACGACGGGCCTCCTCTCGCACCGCGACGTCGTCCCTCATCATCTCGATACGTGAAAGTAGCGCCGCGGCTTCTCGTACTTTCATGATCGATAGCCGCCGCCTCTCGTATGTTCGTGATAGCCGCCGACGTCTCTCGTACGCGGCCGGAAGACTCTTGGCGACGCGACGAAGATGGATGGAGGGGCGACGCGACTTTCGTTGAAGACGAAGAGGGACGGCGGCGGCGTCGCGATGATAAAGAAGGAGAAACTGAATGACTTTGGACATATATACGTCGAGACCAGACCATTTTCTTTGTGCGCACGCGCCAGGAAAGGATCGCGGGAATAGACTTCGCGCGCGCGGGAGAGAAGGAGATCGCGCGGGAGAGGAGTCAACGACGGAGAATTTTCGCGATGACAAGACTTTGGCAACTTGGCAAATATGGCAGTGTGAGGCCGGAGAATAGCAAGTTGTCAGGGATAGCAAGTTGATTTACCAAACTGTTGGAGAGTGTATTTTGTGGTTTTGGCAAATAAATAAAGTCAGCAAGTTAATTTAGCAAACTACTAGAGATGCTCTAAAAATAGGCCAGGGCGCCGTCGCTGATGGCGTGCTTGGATGGCCAGGAGATCCGGAGAGTTAACGAGGTCACGCTGGGGCGCCGTGGAGTGAAGAAAGACACGGCTGCATGCCGTCGAGCAACTCGGTGTAGTAGGTGGCGGCGTAGACGCTGGCGCAAGCGACCGACGCGGCTTGCGCACGGCGCTGGGGCAGGAGGCTTTGCGCTCGCGAAGGGTAGCGAACGCTGGCACGTGCACGTTCATCTCCTCCACCATACGAACCGCGTGATCTCTGCGTTGATGGCCGCGTCCCTGTCTTCGGAGCTGCTGGAGGGCTGTCGAGGACGGACTTGATAAGCTGATCCAGCGACGGCTCTCCAGATTCTTCGACAACTGCGGGCGGCGCATCTTGGAACCGCACGTACCGGCCAACCAAGACGGGCGTGGTGGCGCATCTTGGAACCGCACGTACCGGCCAACCAAGACGGGCGTGGTGGTGCGAAGACGACAGATGACGGGACGGGACAAGAACGTTGACTAGAAGATCGATCAAGGTCGGGTCCGTTTTGACAAATTGGCCTCACGAGGATCGTTGTCCCAGTGCACGACACCAGGAGCACGGCGCTGGAGCACATCATGTGACATATCGTGGCAAGTTTTTTTTTTTTTTTTTGAAGGAAGTATCGTGGCAAGTATTAAACCACGCTGGTGGTAAATTTGCTCATCCTTTTGTTCTTCTCGGCCCATGTATAGATCGAGTCAAATAATAGATGCATTGGATAGTTTGATGCACGATAGCCAATTAGCCATTAGTGGTTGCGAGCTCGTTGAGAGGCGTTCTGACGGATCGGCTTGGGTCCTTCGGATCACCTGCAAGGCAACACGAACAAGTAGATCGAGGAAGACTTCAGTTTGATTTTTTTTTTTTTTTAATATGTGTTGTCCTTTTCTTGTCTAACGAGTGGATTGAAAAAGGAAAATTACTCGTGCTTCTTTCGCTTGGTGTCTGGACATGGAGGACGCTCAGCAACAACAGATCGGCGACAACAAAAAGCTTGGTCTTCATACGTTGACCGAGGAAACAAATTAATGTTTGCACGCCATGCATGCCAAGGAAGTACGAAGGGCCGAAAGTGTTTTCTGGTCATGCCGGAACGATAGGCATGCATGTATGATGTATGCATTGCATTGACAGAAGGCCGGTAGCTGCTGAAAACACAAGTGCAAGACACTGGTTTTCGTTACTTCAGGAAAGATGAATTGCAATGTCTAAATTTCTAGATGTTACTTTATGCAATTTTGAGAAAATTATAATTTACATGCAAGTGGCATTCAAGCATATAGTGCATGTTAGATTGAATTAAGCAATGTGGCCACTATCTGATTTGATTAGCAGATGCAACAATATATTTCTCTAATCCTGCTGTATCTATACTCAGAATTAAGAATTGTAATGTGAAGCACTTCCATTATCTTGTCCTGCTATCCGTGATTTGTCGAAAAGTTTTGTATTGCCTTTTGGTTGCCGGAAAAGGGCATCAAAAGGTTTGAGGGAATCCAACGGAGCCCAATCTCCTCTTGACATGTGTACGGTCACCTCTGCTGCTGTCGAAGGATGATTGGTTGGGAGAAAAATATCTCCTTCCGCTCCGTCCTTTCTCCCCCTCTTTGCCTTTCTCAGACGCGAAGCCGAGGGAGCCCACAGCGCTGCGGCCAGCGGCGGGGCCCGCCCTAACAAGAGGGCGGCGCGGCCGGCGAGCCGCCTCCTGGCCCCCTTCCCGGCACGAGGCGCGGAGGCCAGCGGCGCGAACCAGTGCAGGTGCGCGGTCTCAGCAGCGGCGGCCCCCCCACTCGGCGGCGGCGCAGCGCGAGCTCGAATCCAGCGGTGTGGTCCGCCTGTGAGAGCGTAGGCCTCGCGCTCGGGCGTTGCCGCTGCCGCTAGCCTCGTCCGCCGGGGAGTTGCCAGGGCTGCACGCCGACCACTGCAATCGCCGGCTCCGGCTGCGGTGAAGGTACGGTTAGGGTGTGCTCTCTCTCTTGCTCTCGCTCCCCTTCGCTCGTCGGCTCCGAGGATGGTCATTGTTCTAAACTCGGTTCTGGGTTCTCGCGGATTTGGTGCCTCCATGACCGGATCCGTCCGTCCCACCATCAGATCTGTGTAGATCACCAAACGCGAAGCCACCAGAGGAGGCTGCGGTGCAGCGGCTCTGGCGGACGGCGTCGGCCTCAGCGAGAGCTTGCTCCACACGGAGGCAGCGCGAGAGGCGAGCTTGCAGCGGCCCGGCATCGCGGCCACAGCTAGGCAGGCCCCCACGCGGAGGCGGCGCGGGGGATGGTGCGGCAGCGCTGGTGGGCCCTGGTGTGGCAGCGCCGCGAGCTCGATGGGCCCCTCTCTTCTGTGGCTCGTTCGCGGCTGCAACGACGACTCCACACCCGGATCCGAGCCGTTCGCGGCTGCAATCTGGTGCCTCCGTAGCCCGCGTCCATCTTCCCACCGGATCTGTGCTGAGGGCTGCCCATTCACGTATCGGCGGCGGCACACTGGAGGTAGATCCTCGGGACAGCACTTCCGATGCTACGTGGACAACTACTCTGGTGTCTAGTCATTTTTCTCTTGGTGTTCGTCATATATGCGTTATATAAGTTCCTGAATATTTTTGTGCTTATGTAAATAAATTGCACATGTGCTAAGTGGTTGGAGCTTTGAAATGTCAGGTTTCAGTTAGAAGTTTGGGACTGTCCATAGTTTTAATACTCCTTTTTCTTAAAAAAAATGAACAGGTGGGAAACCTACATATTATATTGACTATTGACACTAGATACACACACGAAAAAATCAAAGAGAAATAATCCGCAAGCGCACGGATATCGGTGAGCACTTCACCCGGGAGATAAGTCCTGAGTATCGTATTTGTTTTTATCCGCTAGGAGAAAACGTGCAATAGACTAATCCGATCTTTACTTCTACCCCTGGGCTGCTAGTCAAGTGAGAATTAAGCGATATAGAGAGAACTCCTCCGTCAGTCTTCTTCTAACCTATGGCAAGTTTTGAGACTATTGTTCTAAGGGGGTACCTGAGAAAAAGACACCGCAGAGGATGCTAAACCGGGCACAGAGGACCTACCTTACCTACCAACGGAAAGTGGATTACAAAGGTAATAAAGGGATTGTCACTTCCCTCACTACTACCACGGTTCCGGCCGAATAGGGAGCATCTACAAGTGAACCTAGCCTAAGCACCACGCTTATGCTAAAGAACGATTACTCTATTCCCAATGTGAAGCGAATAAATAAACTTGTAAACCGAAGAACAATAATAACAACGAACTTACTAGTATTAGAAGTTGAATTGCCGAATGATCTTGAAACCAAGCCTCGGGTTAGGAGACTTGATTCCGCAGGTACACTGGAGAGGAGACACCGACAGGCCGGGCTTCCTCCAAATCTACCTCCACTCTATACTCTCTCAATCTCTCTTGATACTAATACCCTATAGAGATAGATCCATTCGAGGGACCCTTCTCTAGCTAATTCTCTCTAGAAAATATGAATTAGGCTTCGAACTCGAGGTTCTCTCTCTTCGAATTAGAGAATGAATTAGGGTTTCTCCTGGGGCCAGGGGCTCTGAATACATAGCCCTCTAGAATGCACCACAACCCTCGGATCAAACCGACCTAAACCTACGATTATTATTCATCTTCAAAGTCGGTGGAGGCAGGATCCGCGAGACTCCACCTGATTGGTGGAGCTGGGGAGTCGGCCGCCCCAACCGTAGGGTCGGCCGCCCCTGGTCAATGCCAGGTGGGGCTCCGCTTTCAGGTGTCGCCTTCTGGAGTCTTCTAGATTATACTTTTTTCACCCGTTCGGTCTTTCTCTCTATGTAAACCCAACATGTGGACCATACTGGGTAGTTTTCAGCTGTCATCCTACAGAAATAGATATTCACTAAAACTTATGGAATTCTGTCAGTGGTAACCCTATATCTATCAAGTATTTATGATTAGGTCCATTTGCATGCTGAGTTGACGATTGATTTTATGAGTTAACGACCGTCAACAAACTCCCCCACACTTGTCTTTTACTCGTCCTCGAGGAAAAGGATGGATTACTTTAAACATAGCCTCAAACCAAGACATCAACATTAGATTATCCCTGATCATACCTGCACTGCGGGATTCAAAGTGTCTACCATTGAACTTTGGAAAGTTGAAAGATGGAACAGCGCGAAGTAGAGATCCTTCTTCTATCAATCCTGTCACTTGGAGTTTTTATAATATTTTTGCAAAGAAAACTTAGCTTACCCTTCTCCATCATGTAGCACACTGAATCACTCATTATATGTGGTATTTATAGAACTCACCATTATGTATAGAGCACTCAAATCTCTCAGTGTGTGTAGTATTTATGGAACTCACTTGAGGCATGCGAAGGGTATGCCTCCTATTCTATAAAGGCTTATATGGAGTTTAAGGTATTTCAAGGAATAGCGTTTTTACCTGCGTATATTGATTAGTCAAAAACGGAAACCACGGAGAGGGGGACCTTACTCTAGATCAAGTGTGTGCAAGTGCGTGTGGAATATTTGGTGGCTAAATTGATGATAACGATGCTCCTTCCCTTTCTTGCACTGTCTTCTCTTGAACATTGCTTTGCTGATCTTTTCTTGAATGATGAGTTGATCTTCTTCTGAATAACTCTTTGAACTTCTCTGAACTTTCTTCTCTTGGGATCACTATACTTTGGAGCTCATGGGCTATCTCTCTTTTTCTTTTTTTTCTCTTTTTTTTCTCTTTTTTTTTAACAACTGTTTTTGCATAGCCCATGTCTCAATCTTGGATACAATAACCTTCTTAAACATGTTGATAGATGATGATAACAATCCTTGGAGCATATAGAAGTCCTAAAAAGTGTATGTATCCTCTCCCGGTGGTAGGAGATGGATAAATGGCGGAAAGCATGTTTTTGCGTACTCCCGGTGTAGGAGCGGGTATATATGTGGGTGTAAGTGCACTTGATCATATGAGTAAGAGACCCTTCTCTATGGCTCTAATACCGCCAAGACTATTCTCAACACAAATAAAAAGCTTATGTGCTGGTCTTTCAGATTTTTGTCGACGAGGCTCTATAGGCATTTATTGCCATAGAGGAGAAGTGTAGCTAAAATTTTAAGATTTTTAAAAAGAAATTCTCCAAGCAACTAGACATCAAGAAATCAGGTTCTCATGGTTCATGCTATCTCACTGTCCACAACAACCTAAGTAAAATGGGGTCCCTATAAATAACGTTCCCAACAGCAACAGGGATTCCCAGGAATTATCATGGTGTGAGTCTATCTTGGGGTCATGATTAAAATAATCTACCTTCTCAGTATATATAGCAGGTGATTTAAATCAAGGTGTTCCCCAAACGAATCGGAAAAACGTGATCGGTATAAAATTTGGAACGTAGGGAAGCAAACCTGACCGTAGACGAAAGCTGGAGCCAAGTGGGCCCACCCCGGGGGCGGGCGCCTCGAGATTTGGGGCGGCCGACTCTGGCAGGTGGCCCCTCGGGGTCCGCTTCGCCGAGCGTGATCTTTATGTCATATCTTTTCAAATATTTTTGCTATTTCGCTGATATCCGCTAGTTTCGTGGTCGGTTGCCTCCCCCACACTAGATTCCTGTTATCTTCATTCACAACAAGGTGGAAACAAAAGAGGCAACACATATCCAATAATAAATATAACTAGAAAACTTTATTTCATCTTCATTAAGGCCTGGATTACAAGTATTGAAAGGAACTAAGATCGAGCTAAATTTTAACTAAGCACACTGCAAACTAAAACTTTTAAACTGAGCAATCTAAATCACACTAGGCCTTTCTGATGCTAAGATAAATCTTATCTAATTAACTCGCTTCTCCAGATCGTCTATTTTCTTCTCCAACTTATCCGTTTTCTTTTCTAGCGTACGAAGTCTATCTATGACAGTGACAATACTACTGCTCTGGACACGTTGGCAGTTTTCTAGAGATGCAATAATTGCGTGCTGAGTCTCTAACTCCTTCTCTAAGTCTGCAACGGTCTTGCGGCGCTTCCGTGGAGCTTCTGAGGCGGCGAGAGTTGCTTTCGGGGCTTCCTTAGGAGGGATGAACTTGACCTTGCTCGGGTGAGCACGGGCTCCCTCAAAATAAGAGCGCACTCCAGTGCTATATCTAGCACAGACAATCTCCCCTTGCTTGTTGGTCTTCACTCCCATAAGCATCTCATTGTGCTTAGGAGGGAGGATCTTGGTGCCTTCAGGGAGCTTCACAATGGGACCCTTTGGTGGAGGTCCATCTAGGAGCAAAAGCTTGGGTGCAAATGACGACCAAGTTGAGCAAAGTAGCAATGGCCGTAAGCTTGGGGTTTTGGAGGGATAGAGGCTAGAGGTTTTGGCTCGGAAGAACAATGGCCTTGCACTCGGGCTCCTCCTTTGGGATGGTGTTGAGATCAATCCCGAAGCGGATCAATCTCCTATCTAAGTTTTCTGGCTCTGGCTTCACCATTGCTGCGTAGCAAGCTTGATGCTAGGAGGAGGAGGCTTTAGATGGAATGAGGTTGGCCTAAGGCTGGGCTTCTTTATATAGGGGCTGGAAAAAGCATCTAAAGGGAATCTCCGAAGGAATAACGCGTCAACGCAATCTCAAAAACCCTAATCGGCAAAAATTCCCGAAGGAAGAGTGTAGAAGGATCGCGAATGCAAAAGGCGACGGCGAATGGGCGAAGCCACGGGGCAGCCGACCCTAGGTCGAGGCGGCCGCCTCGACAGTGGCCTCCCGGTCGGGTTTTTTTGCAACCTATTTTACGTATTTTTGTCATTCGGAAAAATACCCCCGGACCCCGAAAAACGAAAAGTAAAAAGGTCGGGCCCAACTACCTAATTGAGAAAGAAATTTAATTCATCTATTTCACCTATTTCTTCAATGGGCTCTCGAAAATATTTTAAGACGTTGACCATTTACCTTGAATATCATACCTTCGTTGTTGCGAAGCGTAACGGCTCCATGCGATGATGAGCTTACTACTTCGAACGGTCCTTCCCATTTGCTTCGAAGCTTTCCTTGCCCGAAGAGTTTGACCCTAGAATTAAAAAGTAATACCTTGTCTCTCGGGTGTGAATTCTTTGATCTTGATTCTCTTATCATGCCATCTTTTCACTCTCTCTTTGTATATCTTGGCATTGTGATAGGCTTTTTCTCTCCATTCTTCTAATTCGAGATTTGCATCCTCCTCTTCTCTCCCCCGCTTCTAGATCCATATTCCATTTCTTGATGGCCCAAAGGAGCTTTGAACTCTAGCTCTACCGGCAAGTGGCAAGTCTTTCCATAGACCAGCTTGATATGGTGACATCCCAATAGGTGTCTTGTATGTCAGTTCGATACGCCTATAGTGCATCGGGAAGCTTGTCCTTCCATGCAGCTTCCCATTTCATTAACTGTCTTCCGAAGAATATTCTTGATTTGCTTATTTGATGTCTCTGCTTGGCCAATTGTCTGAGGGTGATACGGAGTAGCGACGTTATGGCATACCCCGTGCTTCAATAAGTATTGCTCGAAACGCTTGTCGATGAAATATGATCCTCCATCACTTATGACTATCCTCGGGACACTGAATCTTGGAAATATTATTTCCTCGAACATCTTCTTGGAGCTTGAACTATCTGCCTTTTTGCATGGCATAGCTTCGACCCATTTGGACACATAGTCCACTGCTACAAGGATGTATTCACATTTCTTCGACGGTGGAAATGGTCCCATAAAGTCAACTCCCCAGACATCAAAGAGCTCGATCTGGAGATTATTGACAAGTGGCATGGCATCCCTTGAATTAATGTTGCCATGTCTTTGACAAGGACTGCATCTCCAAATGAAGTCTTTTGTGTCTTCATACATTGTTGGCTAGAAGAATCCGCATTGCCAAATCTTCGCATGTGTATGGAACATCCCATAATGGCCTCCATATGGTGATGAGTGGCATCTCTCAATGATTTTGATTCCTTCTTCAGTTGGCACACATCTTCTGAGCAAGCCATCAGAACACACTCGGAAGAGGTAGGGTTCATCCCATATGTGAGTACGACTCTCCTGGATAAGTTTCCTTTTGTTGCCTCCCCGGTGGTACGTAACCCGTAACCATAAAATTAACAATATCTCGCATACCAGGGGTCGATCGTTGATTCCGTAGAGCATGTCGTCCCGAGTGCATCGTCGATGGGTAGTTCCCTGTGGTTTCTCAAATTGCATTCTAGACAAGTGATCGGCAACAAAATTTTCTACTCCCTTTTTATCTTTTATTTCTAAGTCAAATTCTTGGAGTAATAAAATCCATCTTATCAAACGAGGTTTAGCATCTTTCTTAGTGAGCAAATATTTCAAAGCAAAGATGATCGGTGTAAACAATCACTTTGGCACCCACTAAGTAGGATCTAAACTTATCAATAGCAAAGACAACATCTAGAAGCTCTTTTTCAGTGGTAGCATAATTAAGCTGAGGTCCTGTCAAAGTTTTGCTAGCGTAAGCTATTGCATGATGCTTCTTATCCTTAGTCTGTCCTAACACTGCTCCTACAGCGTAGTCACTAGCATCACACATAATTTCAAAAGGTAGAGTCCAATCAGGGGGTTGAATGATTGGAGCAGAGATAAGCACTTTCTTAAGGATCCCAAATGATTGCAAGCAGGCATCATCAAAATCAAAAGGAGCATCCTTAGCCAATAAGCGGGTAAGAGGTCTAGCGATGAATGAGAAATCTTTTATGAATCTACGATAAAAACCAAAGATGGCCAAGGAAACTTCTAATTCTTTTCACATTGATAGGAGGAGGCGCTTGCTCAATTACTTCTATTTTGGCTCTATCTACCTCGATGCCTCTCTCGCACACTAAGTGTCCTAGCACTATTCCTTCTCTAACCATGAAATGACACTTTTCCCAATTAAGGACTAAGTGTTTTTCCTCACATCTTTGCAAAACTTGATCTATGTTTTCAAGACACTCATCAAAAGTTTTTCCATAAACAGAAAAATCATCCATGAAAACTTCCATAATCTTTTCAATCATATCAGAAAATATAGACATCATACATCTTTGAAAAGAAGCCGGCGCATTACATAACCCAAAAGACATCCTACGATAAGCAAAGGTTCCATAAGGGCATGTAAAGGTCGTTTTGTTTTGATCATCGGATGGATAGGGATTTGATGATATCCAGAATATCCATCAAGGAAGCAAAAGTAAGAATGGTTGGCTAATCGCTCTAGCATCTCATCAATGAAAGGCAAAGGAAAGTGATCTTTTCTTGTTGCCTTATTAAGTTTTTTATAATCTATGCACATTCGCCATCCCGTGACGGTTCGTTGAGAGGATTAACTCATTCTTCTCATTTTGGACAACAAATCATGCCTCCCTTTTTAGGCACAATTTGGACAGGGCTGACCCACTCACCGTGTGGCACGGGGTAAATAATGCCGGCGTGCAACAGTTTTAAAACTTCTTTCTTAACAACTTCCCTCATCGCATTATTGAGTCTACGTTGGGGTTCTCTAGATGGTGGAACATCGGGATCTATGGGAATGCGATGGGTACAAAGGGCAGACTAATTCCTTTGAGGTCTTGGAGTGAGTAGCCAAAAGCTTTTTGATGTTTTTCTAGGACAAACCATCAAGCGAAAAGTCTCGCTCCCGAGTGAGAGTATCACTTATGATGACAGGAGACTCTAGATCATTTTCTAGAAAGGCATATCTAAGACCAGCTGGTAAAGGTTTAAACTCAATAGGAGGCCAAGGTGGTAAGGTAAACTCATCTAATGGTTCATTCTTAGAAGGGTCACTTCTTCTTCTATGAAGAATCTAGCTTCGTCTTCTAATTGGTTTAACTAGGAATTCTAGAGAAGTCTGCTCTAAATTCCTCCAATGGATCATAATGTGGATAGGGCTCGGTCCTAGCATTTAAAGAGTTTGAAATGGACATTGCAAACTGGAGTTTCTTGCCTAAACAAATGTTTAGTTTCCCAGTTTGTCCTTCATAAAGAAGTCTTCTAAATGGTTGTCCTATCAACAGGTGGAAATCCCCTATGTCAAAGACATAAAAGCTTAAGTGGACAGGGGTTTCTTCTACCTGGAGTGGTAGGACATGTAGGATTCCTAAACAAGGAAGAATTTGTCTTGAAAGATTCCTTATGAACTTCACTATTGGGGTTAATGTCATGTCTCTTTGCAAATATTTTGCTAGTGTGGTAGACATGATATTTATACCCACAACTGGATCATAGAGAGAGTCTATGTGATCTTTGTTAATTATGCAATGAATGGGGAGAGAGAATGAATCCAAACGAATTATTTCGGAGGAAAGCTCTGACTCTTCTAACCATTCATTGCTCATAATAGACACTAGCTCTCCTGAGGTCTTTCCTGTTGGAATATCCTCATCAATATTGTATGGCTTTATTGGGTGATATTTGCCTTGTGGCTTCTTCACTATGTGATAGTTGAAGATGTTTCCAAAATCGGAAAACAGATCAGGTTCAATATCTAGCATAAAATCGGGAAGTGGAGTGTCTTCCTTGTCTTGCTCAAAACATGGGTTAGCTGAAGTTGATGGTGTATCGGCAAAGGTTTGGCTTCACTACTTGAGGTTCTACTTCTAGGAGGTTATCTAATTCACTGGATAGGATTTGGTCTAGGATTGATCTTGCTTTCTCAGCAGAGATATGCAAGAATGATCCTCCCGAAGTTGTGTCGAGCAATTTTCTACTGTCTCTACTCAGACCTTTATAAAAGTGTTGTAAAATAATGGGATCTGGTAGACTAAGGTCCGGGCCTGATGCTAAAAGTGTAGTAAAATGATTCCAGGATGAGGCCAAAAATTCTTCAGGTTCTTGCTTGATAGTCGAACCTTGACTCTAAGGTCGACGATTTGGGAGATGGGATAGAAATCTAGGTAAAAGTTAGAGCGTAAGGATCCCCAATCCCCTTGTTGCTTACCTACAGCTTTATCATACCATTGTCTAGCTTTTCCCTTTAATGAGAAAGGAAATAGCTTCCAACGGAGGGTTTTGTCGGACATGCCCTCTATGCGAAGACAGTCACATGTTTGCTCAAAGTCCGTAATGTGAAGGTAAGAGTTTTCGTCTCCTTCTCCCGAAAAGGATAGGCTTTGGACCAATGCAATCAACCGCGGACTCACCTATAGCTAGGTGTTTGGATAGGTTGTGATGACTCATGTGGCACTAGGCCGGTCATCGTGGGTGCGTAAAATTGAAAGATAGGAATAGAATTTAAATTATCCATAAGGATAGAAAAAGATAAAATGTACGGGAGAGTAAAGTGAAAGAAAAAGATAAAAGTATAGGTACAAGGTAGAGCAATATTTAGGTTATCTAAGACCGTCTTTCTCCCCCCGGAACGGCGCCGTAAATGCTTGTTGACACTAGATACGCACACGAAAAAATCAAAGAGAAATAATCCGCAAGCGCACGGATATCGGTGAGCACTTCACCCGGGAGATAAGTCCTGAGTATTGTATTTGTTTTTATTCGCTAGGAGAAAACGTGCAATAGACTAACCCGATCTTTACTTCTACCCCTGGGCTGCTAGTCAAGTGAGAATTAAGCGATATAGAGAGAACTCCTCCGTCAGTTTTCTTCTAACCTATGGCAAGTTTTGAGACTATTGTTCTAAGGGGGTACCTGAGGAAAAGACACCACAGAGGATGCTAAACCGGGCACAAAGGACCTACCTTACCTACCAATGGGAAGTGGATTACAAAGGTAATAAAGGGATTGTCACTTCCCTCACTACTACCACGGTTCCGGCCGAATAGGGAGCATCTACAAGTGAACCTAGCCTAAGCACCATGCTTATGCTAAAGAACGATTGCTCTATTCCCAACGCGAAGCGAATAAAGTAAACTTGTAAACCGAAGAACAATAATAACAACGAACTTACTAGTATTAGAAGTTGAATTGCCGAATGATCCTGAAATCAAGCCTCGGGTTAGGAGACTTGATCCCGCAGGTACACTGGAGAGGAGACACCGACAGGCCAGGCTTCCTCCAAATCTACCTCCACTCTATACTCTCTCAATCTCTCTTGATACTAATACCCTATAGAGATAGATCCATTCGAGGGACCCTTCTCTAGCTAATTCTCTCTAGAAAATATGAATTAGGGCTTCTGAACTCGAGGTTCTCTCTCTTCTGAATCAGAGAATGAATTAGGGTTTCTCCTGGGGCCAGGGGCTCTGAATATATAGCCCTCTAGAATGCACCACAACCCTCGGATCAAACCGACCTAAACGGACGATTATTATTCATCTTCAAATTCGGTGGAGGCAGGATCCGCGAGACTCCACCTGATTGGTGGAGCTAGGGAGTCGGCCGCCCCAACCCTAGGGTTGGCCGCCCCTGGTCAATGCCAGGTGGGGCTCCGCTTTCAGGTGTCGCCTTCTGGAGTCTTCTAGATTATACTTTTTCACCCGTTCGGTCTTTCTCTCTATGTAAACCCGACATGTGGACCATCTTGGGTAGTTTTCACCACCCCGTGTAAAATAGATATTCACCAAAACTCGTGGAATTCTGTCAGTGGTAACCCTATATCTATCAAGTATTTATGATTAGGTCCATTTGCATGCTGAGTTGACGGTTGATTTTATGAGTTAACGACCGTCAACATTGACAAAAATTGGTTAGACTCTGAATAACTTCATATGGAAAAGCTGCAAAATTTATGTATATTGCATAATGTGTTCAACCGCTACCACCAAATTAAAATTAAAATGGATTGAACTCTGAATATGTGTTGTGCCATGTTGAATTTGTTTCTCAGAATTTTAGGATGTTAGAAATAATATCTGAAGTTTGCTTCGATCTATCAGCTTGTCAAGTTTGTCATCCTGGTTTATGACGCACCAGAGGCCATGGTGCTGAGTGAAGGGAGGGCTTGTTCTTGTTTATGGCGCACGCTAGCGAGGTTTGACTGTTTGAGGATGGATTGGTTAGTTCTTTTCCTTGCTTTCTAGCCATGGTACACTGTGAAGGTCTAGCACTGGGAGCAAAGGCCAACATAATTTCCACAACGGGAACCCCATGCATAGATTTCCAATCCATATGGGTCCATTGTAAAGTTTTTTTTTTTTGAGAGGCAGTAAAATATGAATAAACCGTGCGCTCTAAATTAAATGCCTTCTCTTTTATCTTGAATATTTAATTATTTTTAGTTCCTAGGGAATATGTCGGTGCTATATGAATGAAACGCCAAAAAATATAATAAACAGGGCTGGTGAGCTGGTATTGTGAACATGCTGGACATTGTAATCCATTTCCTAATTTCTGAACATCGACTTTGTCCGGATTGTCGCAGCTTGGGATGTTCGGCAGTAAGCTACAGCAGCTGCTTAAATGCTTTTTTTCTGCAGCAAACACCCCTTGGATTGTTAGCTTGGTTTCAAAACAGTATACATTAATCATATCCTTATTTGTGTTGCTTAGTTACCATGATTTTACTCCATTATTGCAATAGATCTAATGATTTATTTCTGCCTTGTGCAGATGAAACACCTGAAGGAGCAGCAAAGAACCTTTCCATCTCGGTTTGTTTAAGCTCTCGGAGCTGCCGTTGTTGTTGTTGGGAATATGCCCTAGAGGTAATCATAGAGATGATGATATTCCGCATGTATCCATGATATGTAATGTGTCCATTGAATATCCATTAAAGACAACTTGTATTGATTGCAATTATGTGAATTGTTTATGGAACTCTTTTACTTGTATGGTTATTCTATATTTGTCCCTGGTCGGAGTTCATGTGAGGACACACATGAATATTAGACTAGCACATTATTAGTTGATGACTATGTTTCACAAGTCATGGACATGGAGATGTCGAACTAATAATGTGGGCACATGTATGACATGTAGGCTGGACTGACCCGACATGAGATTGTCTCTATACACATCATATACGTTATGTCTTTCGACCTGAGATTGTTGTATGTGCTCGAGATGTGTATCGACTTGCTTAGGGACTGACAAACGCTACTCCGTTACTGGGTAGTTATAAAGGATGTCTTCAGGTTTGTCGAGAAGCATGCTATGAGACATAGACAATCAAGATGGGACTTGCCCCTCTCTGATGAGAGTGATATCACTGGATCACTCAAGTGATTGTATCAACAAATGCATGGCCGTGCTTGGGTTAAGTGTTAACCCACGAGTTGAACCAAATATCATGTGGCAAGGGAATAACTTGTATGTGGTCGTGGTGGTTCGTCTGATATGATCATTTGCATTCATATAGGAGTTGTCATGCCTTGCTAGAGGCCGGGTGTCGGCCTATTGGGCGAATAGGAGTATTCGGCCCATGTCTATGTGTGCGTGAACCCATAGGGTCGCACGCTTAAGAGGCTGGAAGCCTAATTCTGGTTGGACCCGAATTAGACAAGGCTTAGGGTTTCTAATGGGCCTCCAACTCGAGAGCACATGAGAGACGCCTATATAAGTAGAGGGGAGGGGCGCGGCTAGACCGAATCCACGCCTTTTGGCAGCCGCCGTCGCCCTCCACGCTCTCGCCTTCGCTCCTCGCGGACCTAGCAGTCCGGAGGCGCATCGCTTCTCCCTCGTACATGTGTGATACCTCGGAGGTGCTGCATCTGGAGCACGAGGACGAACCGCAAGTGGTGGGAGGAGTTGCTGGACGACCACGCAACTGCACGGCACTGCTGCGACGCATTCGACTACATCGAGTCATCTTCCGCTGCATCTGCGCGTCTAGTGGTAATCCCGTAACCTGTAACTAGCAGTAGAAAAGTTTTGTTTTCCGGCTAGCGTAGCACCCTCATAATCCTTCAGTGGTATCAGCTCTCTATACTGCGTCGTTATAGGTTCTGGATATTGCATATGTGATATGCACGGTTATAGATGAGTTTTCGATCTTGGTTCATGGTCTTGCCGCGTTGGTCTTGTAACGATCTACTCGTACCGGTCGGAATTCCGCCATCCGAGTTAAGTGATACATGTAAATCCAGTCACGGCGAGTTAGAGATCAATCAGATTAATCGAATTGAACCCTAGGTCAAGTGCCGAGCGCATGTGATGCGCGGCGGTGGCAGATTGGATCGGCCACTGGGCGCCGGGTTGCCGAGAAAAGTTCTGTTCGTAAAACGGCCGTAACTTTTCAACCGTAACTCGGATGGAGACGATCTTTAAACAAAAGTTGTAGACAATTTCGTGATGGACCTAACTGAATCCCACTTTATTGGATTCGATGAGATTAGAATTGCGAAATAAGGTCCGCAAGATAGAGTTTTTTGTGATATACTTTTAGTAGTCGGAATCGGTTAACTCTTTTTGCGGGATTTCGTGACTGGTATAGCCCTTATGTGTATGTGATGCATGTATGTAATTAATTCATGGCTTTCATGTCATGAGGAAGACAATATGGGCTGGAGCCATATAGATATTGTCAAAATTATTGTAATGGCCTGCGTGCCAATCTGTGATGATCCTATCCGTGACTATGTAATTTTAATTCACTAGCTTTGGCGTTAGTGATAGTTAGTCATGGCGGAATCATCACTGAAGGATGGCATACATTTATCATGGAGATGGAGATCACCATGATGAACAGATTGAAGAGATGGAGATCTCGAAAAGAACAATGGGCTATACCAAGTCAAATCTGTGTTTATGTCATTCTTACTATGTTCTACTTTACATGCTATAATGTTTTTGTCTACATTCGTGCGGTAGTGAAGTAGAACGATCCCTCAGTAATGTTTGAGTTCGTGCTCCCCAAACCTTGCACTGTCACTTTCTTGTACAATCGGTGGTGGGTCTATGAAATTAGGGTGCCACCGATTTTCCTTGACTAAACAGGTTCGTATCGGATACTTACTGTAGAAGGTTTGGTTGCTTGAACGAGGTCATCCTAACGGTTAGGGACCTTGGAGCATAAGAAGTTGGTAACCTAAGCATAGAGATGCTATCCAACGACAAGAGTCATATGCGATATGATTAGCAAAGAGTTGCTTACCTATCTATCATGTCTTCTAGCGGTGATGCTAAAGCTCACTAGTCGACTTGCTAGTTGTGGGTCTTGAATCACTAAGTTTCAATCGAGGGATATTGATTTTAGTGGGAGTAGATTATATTTGATATTATTTACTCTGTCATGGATACTTTGTCTTAGTATTTTGCATTACTTTTGTTGTAGATTAAATGGCGTCTTCTAAGCAACCATTTACTTTGCGTTCGATTCTTGAGAAAGATAAGTTGAATGGAACAAACTATGCGGATTGGATCAGCAATCTGAGAATTGTTCTCAGGGCTGAGAAAAAGGAGGATTATCTAGACACCCCCTTACCAGATGAGCCTGCTGAAAATGCATCTGCTGCTGAGAAAAATGCTTACAAGAAAACATGTGATGCTAATCTTGAGATAAACTGCCTTATGCTTGCATGTATGGAACCAGATCTGCAGATGCAGTTCGATAACAATCATTCAGCGAACGATATGATCGTGGCGCTTGAGGATATGTTCCAAACTCAAGCTAGGACTGAAAGGTTCAATGTCTCTAAGGCGCTTGCTGAAACCAAGCTAGCAGAGGGTGCAGCTGTTGGGCCACACATAATCAAGATGGTTGGTTACACTCAGGGGTTGGAGAAGCTAGGCTTCTGTGGAGGTATAAACTCCATATACCCTCACAGCCTAGTTTGGGCCGACACGCTATCGCCAGGCCGGCCCATCAAGCTTCAAGACCGATCACCTCGTGGTCGGACAGCCTAAAAACAGGCAAGAATATCGAAGACCGACAAGGAGGACAAGACCTAGCCGAGATAGGAAAGTTTAGACTTGTAAAGTATGTAAACTTAGTACCGTATAGGCTAGTTCCGACTTGTAACCTTGCTCCCGTGATATATAAGGAGAGCAAGGACCCCGTGCGGAGGGGAGAATCGGCATAACGCACGTACTCATACATCCACATCATAATCGAAACGAGAGACGGGACTAGGGTTTTACGCATCCTTGCGGCCTGAACCTGGGTAAACCTCGTGTGATTGCTCCCTGTTTACGTCTTGCCCACAATCTCGTGCGCCTTCCGCCAATCCATTACCGTCAGGGCATAACCCTGGTCGGACTATCACCGATATTTCATCGACAGTGGCGCGCCAGGTAGGGGGTGCGCACCGAGATTTCACGTCGATCAAGATGGTTTCCTTCCCGGCTTCCATGACCTTCGAAGCTGGCCTCACCTTCACCGTTGGGACGATGACCTGGACAACCGCTCCAGACACCTCATACATCGAGGGTCCGCCCTCGATCCTAGCTCCACAAAGCAATGAAGGTACAAATCCTTTGCCTCCTCGGTACGAGGCATCATCATCAAAGCTCGAGTTATCGAACTCCGGCCTTTTCTTCTAGGCACCAATCAACCACCGTACAAAAATTGGGCCGATCTCGTTCAAGCAACTCATGATCAACAGGATAGGCTCATGGAGTTTTTGCTCGTTTGGATCTATCCAGATTGAATCAAAGCAAGAATCACCTACTATCCTTCAACGGACCAAGCGCCAACAAAACGCCCAACAAAAATCATCGGATCGCAAGATCCTAGATCCAAGGGTTGCATCACCGTTCCCATACGGGTTGCCAAACACCGCCGACCTATTCAGCCACCAACTTTTGCAGATTACCTCAAAGGCTACAACCGGATCCCCGATCCGCGTCCGGATATGATCGGCTACGCTTTCGACGCACCCGCGGATATATCGTCAACCATGTGCGCCTCGAAGAAGTCACGGATGACCAATCTCCAGAGAAAACACGTGACGTTACTCCAGACACGCCCAGACTCGACGATTACTACAATATCTTAGAACTCTCGGGATCTGCCCATACGATGGTCTACTCCGACAACGAAGAAGAGGTACAATCTGCAAACAACAGCACCAAGCGTATCGACACTACTCCAGATCTACAACTCACCGTGTTCCGACCAGAGGAACATGAGGAAATTCAGTCAGAGATCCATAACCCGGCCAAATCCACTCAAGAGTTACAGCAATTCCCATCTTTCCCTCCCAGCCTAGGGAACGCAGTATGTCATGTTAGTGACAACGAGGTCACCATCAATGGAGAAACCGACGAACAAAGGCAACAGCGAGAGGGTCAAAACGCAGCCCTCAGAACAACGGAGGCAAAACGAAGCCGCAATCCAGGCAAAATGCGACCAAGATCATATGGTCGGACGACGGGGTTTTCGGCGAAATCTTGCGATGATTTCGACCTTGTAAACGAAAGACAAGTTCACACAACCCCAAGTGCTAATCGCGGTTGCTATTGACCACCTCAAGACGGCCAACATTCCTCAAACTCCCCAAATTGAGGAAGCGATTGATTTTCTAGTAGCCGCTAAAGCTCAAGTGAACCATATGAGAGAACAAGCGCGCCCAAACCGCATCTCTCGAAGCCACCGGCCGCGTAGTTTCTTCGGAATCAAATCCCGACTCTAGAGAGGGAGGTGCTAACAACAACAACTACGAAGACGATGGAGAGAGTTGTGGGAATTTTCCTCACAACAGATTTCACCAGAGACACAATGATAGAAGACAGATCAACCACAGAGACAACAAAAATCATGGTCAACCCTTCAATCACCATCATGATGAACAATATGATGACAATGACCTCCGAGCAGTCATCAACAACCGATACCGAGCTCGCATGGATGCCTCGGGACCAAAGCCTTATTCGGCTACCTCGCGAGAGGTAGTCTCGGCCCAAAAGTTTCAGGATACCGAGACATCAAAACGTACGATGGCAAGGTCGACCCGAGCATTGGATCCTCTTATACGAAGTAGCCGTACGAGCAGCGAGGAGGGGATGAACACGTCATGGCCAATTACCTCCCTATTGTACTCGACATGGGCCGAATAATTGGTTATTACGACAACGAGAGGGGTCGATTCACACCTGGCCTCAAGCAATCGACATCTCTTCATCGAGAACTACAATAACATGCCAAAGAAACGGCTGGCACTAAGTACGATCTAGCAAAGATCGTCGATTACCGAATGAACCACTACGTCACTACATACGACGCTTCTCGAAGTCGGACAACAATTCCGGACATATCGCGGTCGAAGTCGTGTCCCTTTTCGTACGGGGATTACGACAACCCGGAAATATTGATCTACGAAAAGAACTTTTGAGAAGACAACCCACTACAACCGACGAGATGTTCGAATAGCCCGTGAATTCGCTCGCGTTGACGATGCCATGCAACAATTGCCCGAAACCGGACAAGGATACGAAACTTCGAAGAAACGATGACGAGAAAAGAGATTTTCAACGCAAAGACATGCGCGAAACGACAGACGTGACAATAACCGTCGCAATGAACGACGAAGCGACAATCGCATACAAAACAATTATAGCGAGACACGGATCAACGCGTCCATTCGGTACCACCTAGCAGAAAAGAAGCGAGACTTCGATCCGAATATGAGAAAATTCTAGGCCAGGACTGCCCTAAACACCCGGAAAAGGGCATACCATGGGCGAGTGTCGCGGATTCACGGCAATCTTCACGGGCAGCCGCCGAGAAACGAGAGATTAATAAAACAAAGTAAGGAGAAACGGCCCGAACAGAAGGACAAGGCCGGGAAGAAGAAGAAGACAGCGACAAAGATCCTCGGCATCGGTTCAACGAGCCCACCAAACACTTGTCGGCTATGATTTTTGGCGGCAAAGTTGGTCTCGAAAACTCGCGGGACAAAAAGTTACTAAAAAGGAGGATCATGGCAATCGCTAAGTCCGATGGACCAAATACGACATTAAAGCTCCGGCCTGGTCGGAACAACCGGTAACCTTTAACAGAGCCGACATGTGGGCAAATATACCCGATGCCGGCGTTTCCCTTTGGTACTCGACCCGGTCGTTAATCACATACGTATGGAAAGAGTACTCATAGATGACGGCAGTGCTTTAAACATTCTATTCCTACATGCGTTTCGCGAGCTAGGTTTAAAGATCGAAGATCTCGAACCTTACGACTCACCATTCTGGGGAGTCATGCTAGGCAAACCTTCAATGCCATTGGGAAAAATAACTCTACCCGTTCAATTCGGAACAAGACAACACTTCAGAAAAGACTACGTCAGCTTCATTGTAGCTGACTTCGAAGGCGTTTACCACGCCATACTCGGTCGACCAGGGATCGCAAGGTTCATGGCTGTCCCTCACTACGGATATCTAGTGTTGAAAATGCCAACATCAAAGGGCATTCTTTCTCTCGGAGGCAATGTGCTTATGGCTCACGATCTGAAAACAAACGCCTACGCAGCTTACGGCCGAATTAGCGGAGACCTCAAAAACCATATGGAACAAACATGCTTTGAAGCAAAACAGATACCGAAGCCGACCTTCGATCCCGTCAAGCGTCAAAAGGTCGCCAACAAAAGCAATGACACAAAGAAGATCGAGCTCATCCCCGGAGATAAGGAGAAAACTGCTCTTATAGGAGCCAATTTGGGCGATAAATAGGAAGACGCGCTCGTCCAATTCCTACGGGACAACATAAGCATATTTGCTTGGAAACCAGCGGAGACATGCCCGGGCCCCAAGGGAAAAGGTCGAGCATTTCCTTAATGTCTCGAAACCGCCAAACCAATCAAACAAAGATTACGACGGTTTGCTCGCGACAGAAGGAGGTGATTAGGGTAGAAGTGTTAAAGCTATTAGCAGCTGGTTTTATAAAAGAAGTGTACTCATCCTGACTGGCTATCCAATCCAGTTCTTGTACAAAAGAAAAATGGCGAATGGAGAATGTGTGTTGATTATACTGATCTCAACAAACACTGCCCTAAAGACCCCTTCAAACTACCTCGCATCGACGAAGTAGTTGACTCAACCGCAGAGCTACTGGCTGTTGTCCTTTTTAGATTGCTATTCAGGGTATCCCCAAATAGCCCTAGGAACTCACGATCAAATAAAAACATCATTCATCACGCCTTTCGGCGCATACTGCTATACGACCATGTCGTTTGGCCTCAAAAATGCTAGTGCAACATACCAACGCGCTATCCAAGAGTGTCTTCAAAAAGAAATTTCCGACCAGCTGGTCGAAGCATACGTAGACGACGTAGTCGTAAAAACAAAGGAGAGCGGATCCTTAGTTTCAAACCTAGAGCGAACTTTCGTCGCTTTAAACAAATTTCAGTGGAAATTAAACCCACAGAAATGCATATTCGGAGTACCATCGTGATACTACTCGGCAACGTAGTTAGCCAAGATGGCATTAAACCAAACCCCGAAAAAGTTAATGCAGTTTTAAAAATGACGCAACCCAAAGGTATAAAAGATATCCGAAACTTATCGGATGCATGGCGGCTTTAAGCCGCTTCATATCAAGACTTGGCGAAAAAGGCCTCCCTTTTTCAAACTATTAAAGGCCAAGCAAAAATTTGAATGGACAAGCGAAGGCACAAAGCCTTCTTCGAACTCAAGACATATTTAACATCGCCACCGGTGCTAACAAAGACCTAAAGATGACGAAGAATTATTGCTATACATTGCGGCTACCGATCGAGTGGTCAAGACAAGAATAGTCGTCGAAAGACAAGAAGAGGGACATACATATGGCGTACAAAGACCAGTCTACTACATCGCGAAGTATTAAACGACTTTCGAAACAGAGATACCCACACGTACAAAAACTTTTGTACGGGATCCTAATAACGAAACGAAAGCTGCTACACTACTTTGACACATATCCAATCACAATAGTAACAACAACATGCCGTTGGCGACATTCTTCGCAATAAAGACGACAAGTGGTCGGATCGTCAAATGGGCAATAGAGCTCAGCCCATACACACTAAAATTTCAAAGCCGTACAACCATCAAATCCCAAGCCTTGGTTGATTTCCTAGTAGAATGGACGGACATGTCCCTACCACCATTTCAAAACGAAGCCGAACGATGGGAAATGTTCTTTGATGGCTCCCTTAAAATAAAAGGAGCGGGAGCAAAAGTCGTGTTCAAAGCACCAAGCGGTGATACCCTAAGATACGTGCCGCGTATCCATTTCAAAGCTTCAAATAACGCGGCCGAATACGAAGCTGCACTTCACGGCCTCAAGATAGCCATAGAATTGGGTATAAAAAGGCTCCTCGTCTTTGGAGACTCTAATTTAGTTGTCCAAAGAAATCAACAAAGAATGGGACCGCACTAATGAAAAAATGGAGGCATACGTGGCGAGATAAGGAAGCTAGAAAATAAATTCTATGGCTTGGAATTCACCTATATACCAAGAGAAAAGAACAAACTTGCGGACCAATTATCTAAATTGGGATCCGATAGAGCAAAAATGCCACCCGACGTATTTGTTCAAGATCTACTATTACCTTGTGTCACACAAGAGGTAGCACAGAACCACCACAAAAAGAAACAGATCCATCGACGGCAAAACCAAAACAGATAATATTCAGCAAAGCATACTTTTCACCTCCGACCAGGCAAGCAAACGGTATCATTGCTTTAATCCGACCAAAGACCCTTTCGAGTAAGTGCTCCAAGTAACAAGATCGGGCAAAAAATCTATAGATAACTCCAAAGTTATTTATCCAAAGAAAAGAAAGCGACAAGATCCCTCAACTACAAAGGGATGTAACGAGCAAATACCATCGGTGGAACCTTTGGAACAAACAAAGGAGACAAAGCCGATCGAGAATTCCCTTTATTCGGTATCTCATTGACGAGGACACACCGACGATAAAACAAAAACAAATAATCTCATAAGACGCAGTAAACATTATGTCCTAGTCGATGGGCAACTTATGCGCAAAATGCAAGCGCTGAAGTCTTGCAAAAATGCATTTCTTTCGAAGAAGGAGCGAACTACTACTACGTATTCATGAAGGGATGTGTGGAAATCATGCAAAGATCAAAAACACCGGTCGGAAAGGTATTCCGAGCAGGTTTTACCGGCCAACCGCACTAGCCGATGCTAAGAAACTAGTTCAGCATTGTAAAGGTTGCCAATTCTTCGCTAAACAAATTCATGTCCCTGCACATGAGCTTCAAACAATACCAGCCGCATGGCCCTTTTCATGCTAGGGACTAGACATGATAGGACCATTCAAAAAAGCCCCGGGCGGCTATCAATTTGTCTATGTACTTATAGACAAATTTTCAAAATGGATAGAATATAAGCCCTTAGTCAAGGCAAATGCTCAAAAGGCTGTCGAATTCCTAACGTACGTCGTACATCGTTTCGGCGTACCCAACACCATTATAACAGATTTGGGATCCACATTCACAGTGGTGAATTTTGGGATTTTTGCGAAGACTTAGGAACAAAAGTAAAATATGTATCGGTGGCTCACCCTCGAGCCAATGGTCAAGTAGAAAGAGCAAATGGGATGATCATAGACGCCCTACGAAAAAGGCTATACCGAGATAACGATACCCATCCAGAAGATGGTATCATGAATTACCTCGTGATATGGGGACTTCGAACTCAACCAAGCGAAAATACCGGCGTCTCGCCTTATTTCATGATATTTGGTCTTTGAAAGCGTTTTACCGAGATGATGTGGCATTTGGCTCACCAAGAACAAAAACTATGACGAGGAAGCCACAAATGAAGTCGAAAACTATCATCGATTCGGGAGAAGAGCGCAACTTGGAAACACTCCCAAGAACGACTAAATATCTAGCGTCTCTACGGCGCTATTACAACAGAATGTAAAAGAAAGACGGTTTGTGGTCGGAGACCTCATCCTCAAAAGAATTCGAAAACGACGACCTCCACAAATTGTCATCTCATTGGGAAGGACCTTTCCTAGTCAAAGCAATCACAAGACCAACGACTTATAAACCGTGTACTCTAGACGATCCACCTAGAGATTTGCCAAACTCTTGGCACATAGAACACTTAATTAAATTCTATGCCTAGCACACAAGGCAATTGTAATTGTTCTTAGACATGCAACAAAAATACTACCATTTGTATCAAAGAACACCAGATATTGTTACAAAACGGTGCGAAGCACCACGAGTTTAATACCACAAATTAATTTCAAGTTATTGTTCGGGCACAAGATCTATCTTGTCGGCGATAACACGGCGGTGCCCCAAAGCAAGCATTTTGCAAGTCTCGAGCTTTTCGAGAAGTATCTCGGGCCTCCCGGACTCCAAGCGCTTGAAATCTGCCCGAGGAAAGTGAGATTGCGCAAGAGCTAGAACACTTGACGCAATAAAGCGACTCCCCTTCCTGACAAACTCCTTGAGCAAACGCCATGAACGGCGGCACTGATCCACAACAAATTCAGGAACGAGAAGGGGATTTGCCGGCCTCACTTCACCCCGCACAAGTACAGCAAACAGAGGTTGCAATCCATCCGCCATGGACAAGTAGCGCTCTGTCAGTTGCTGGTTATCCTTTTTTAGCATGCCGAATTGTGCCATATGACGCTCATGCGTTTCTACATAAGCACAACTTATAAGATACGATAAGAGCCAAACAACAACAAGATAAAAAAAGGAGAAAACGCACCTCGTGCCTCCTTTTCCAAGCGCTCAATCTCTCGTACGAGCTTTCTTCTCCGCTCCGGTCGGACGAGCAATTTCGTGGCCTTCGTGGGCTTTTTCACTCTCCAAATCTACAAAGTACACAATCGAATCGACATATTCTCATCAAAACCACAGGTAACAAGAATGAGTAAAACAAACCTCTGTTTTGCTCCCCGAAGGGCCGCAACTTTTTCAACAGGAATCTTTCTCAAGTTCCCAAAGCTTTTCACGACCTTCGTGAACACGGATCTGCCGCTCCAAATCTTCATTTTGCTTCCGCGTAAGACCGTTTTCACACATGGTCGGTTTGAACCGCTCTATGCGAGGCAGACGACGCTTTTCAGCAATATCTTCAACCACCTCGCAAAAAGGATCCTTCACAACATGACAAAAATGGGTAAAATAGAAAAAGCCACTAAGACAAGTACTAACCTTAATACGAGCCCGAAGATCAGCAAACACTTGCTCAAAACCATCGAAATGGCACCCCGGTAACATTTTCAAAAATGTGCCATTCACCATTGTCATCCCGACGAGCTACATAGCTGCGGCTACCAGAATATGGGCACCGAAGAAGTTCCCCCGACCTCTTCCATTATCTCGGGCGATCCGCGATGCACCGGGTCTAAAATTACCCAAGCGCATATTCAGATATTGATCACCTTCAGCAGATGAGGCCAGGGAAGAATCTAGCGCTAAACCTGGCAAAGACGGCTGAACATCCTCAGAGGAGGCCATAATGTTGATACCCGCAGTAACCACTACGAGTTCAAGAACGACATTTGCAAGAACTATCCCTGGATCCTCAACAAAGATCGGCGGCGGGTGGCACAACTTCAGAACAGTTTCTTGATCCATGACTACATTGGCAAGCGGGAGTTACAACTTCGGGAATAGCTTCTTGGCTCACCAAAGCAGTTCCGGCTTTTCCACCAAGGGCTCCCGCCCAAATCTTCAACAATAGGAGTCCCGGCAACAACAAATTTTTCACAATAATCAAGAGAATTCAAGGTATAGCAAAGATACGAGGCCAAGAAGTTCATATACTCACGGTTCGGATTGCTCAAAGTGAAGGTTGAACCAATCGGCATATCGGTCTCCACGTTCGAATGTAGTAGAAGACCCAATAACAACATCGGCCTCGGTATCACGAGGCAATACAGCAACGAGAGGCATTCGATCCTCTAAACCCTCGGCCAAACTACCGGCCGACCATCATCGCCAAAAGCCCGGTCCTAATAATTGGCATAATAGGTTGATTCCCGGAATCAACGGCCAATTGAGGAGGTACATGGGGAGGAGTACAACTCCGACCACCACTCCTTTCGACGCAAACGCTTGCGTCGAGCAAATTCAGCAATGGACAATTTATCTTCGAATCGATTCGAATCGATGACTCCACAACCCGACGATAACGGCGTTTTTGACCACTAGAAGCACAAGGCCAAGCGATAGAGAACCCCGTCGAACACCCGAACATTTCTTTTTCTTCTCATACACAACCTTCCGCTTCCGGCAGCCTTAGATTGATCATCAACGGCTCGCGGCGTCATCATCGCCTTCCATTCTCACAATTCCCCGATCAAATCCGGTGCGCCGGTATTGCAAAGCTTCTCCGGCGGAAGATCATCAAGAGGGATGCGAGACACATAAATATGACGACCCTATACATATAACCGAATTTTGCATCAAAACAATCAAACCAAGCAAAGCACGAAATAAGAGGATAAAAGATAAAGAAACATACCGGGGGAGGTGGTTGTCTCCAATCAAATGGCCTTCTTACGGGCTTAGGGATATGAGTATCATCCCCTCGTTTAAACATCTTCATGAGCCTCAAAGAGATATCATCGCAGAAATTTGCTCGGAGTCTCACGAGAAGGGTCGTCCTCTCCACGATATTCCCAAAGGAAGTTGAATCTCTCCTTAAGAGGCCGAATACGGCGAGAGATAAAAACAAATGCCACCGTAAAACCATTCAGGCCCTTTAAGTTCATCATCGCCCAGAATTTCATTCACTTCAATCATCTCGGTAGTGTTTGGCTTATCCGACCGAAGTGATTGGGTTCGGAATTTGAGTAATATCACAAGGAACAGGCCTTCCCTGTTCATTGTCATTTACATAGAACCATTTCTTGAACCAATCCTTCACATTATCGTGTGTGTAAACGATAACCGAGCGCGACCGCATCCCGTCACGGAGCGAAATGTAACATGCCCGGCCTCTTTGGACTGCCACCCAAATTCCCTCTCCTCTTCAACTCATAAAAATGTCGAAGACATTGAAATTTGGGGGAATGGCAAGATACAACTCACAATACGCAACAAAAAGAGCGATTGTCATAATAGAGTTCGGCTGGAGATTGCAGATTGATATATTCCAAAGGATGCAGAGTTCTACCAAAAAAGTATGGATTGGAATACCCAAACCCCTGATAAAATAATCTTTGAATACAACTATTTCACCATCATAGGGATGGGGGAACGCCTCACCTCGTAGCGGCACACGCCACACTCCAAGAGCTGCCGGCGGAATCATACCGCCATCTGCCAAAGCATTCAGAGACGCCGCCGTCGATTGAGTGGGCGACCACATGAGCTTCATTTGCTTCTCATATTCCTTCTGCTCCTTCTTCTCCTTCCTCTTCTCTGTTGCAGATTGACGCTTCTTCCCCATGATCTTCGGGCGGAAGGATGCGGTTGTTTCGGACTAACCCTAGACACGAAGCACGGGAGCAGAAGGAACCGGTTGCAAAAAGGCAGGCAAAATGAGAGCGAATAGTCCAAATGACGGCGGCACCAGAAGTTTTTAACCACACTAGGGTTTTTTTACCCTTAATGGGCCAGAGAAACTGGGCCACCTCCAGCGAAAAAAGCTTTTTTTGGTCAGTTCCCTCTCTCCATTTAAATTCATTTCTTTTTACGAGACGCACGGCTTACCGTAAAAACTGAAAGCCGGCCCGGTAAGCAAAGCTACGATGGCCATTTAAGTCTGTCTTCTAGCTATAGTCTTAAAAACAGACCTCGCTAACAAGATCGGGTTCACGGCAAAGCTGTTCCAACCCGCCGTAACAAAGTTGCGGTATAGCATAAACAATTCAACCCACACAATCCGGACAGTGAAATGGGATTTTTTCGCCAATGATACCGGTTATTCTGGCACACAAATAGCAAAGCTATTTTCATGGGTTTAGATTCAAAACCATGGTCTCACAAACCCACGCTGGGACTGAGTTAAGTAGCAAAGCTATCTTAACTTAATCATGAAAAAGTCATGGCATGGTTCAAACCGACCAGCCCAAATGAAATTTGGCCTGCTCGGTCTCACTCAAAGAGTGGTCAGAAACACATAAAGCACGATATAATGATCAGTTGTCTTCTTTTTTAGACCCTGACATAACGTGTTCCACCTCATCTCAGGCTCGGGGACTACGTGGGCCCACGTCACCTGAGAGGTGACATGGGCTAGATCCTTCTTTTAGAGCTTGCTGCAACATATACTATCTTACAAAACCTCGGGGACTACGGGGGCCCACGTCATTTGCATGACTCGGCCTGATCCTTTCTCTTTACAAAGAGTTTAGTTTCAAAACTAAGCTAAGGCAACGACCAATCACGACAGATACCATGTGATGGCAGGCATCACACACTAACGAGGGCCCACGTCTCCAGATTTGGGACCCTTTCAAAATTCTTTTTTCTTTTCAGGAGCATCATAAATCTTTCGGTCAAAACCGAAAACGTCAACCAAGTGTAAGCAAAGTGTGGTCGGAAGCATTAGACGGTCCTCCAGCCATGCTCGGACCATATGTCGAACGTGTGTCCGACCACCCTTTCTCACTCAACCAAGCAAGACGGTGTTTTTCCCTCAAGATCCATGATGCTCGGGGACTAGCTGTGGAGGTATAAACTCCATATACCCTCACGGCCTAGTTTGGGCCGACACGCTATCGCCGGGCCGGCCCATCAAGCTTCAAGACCGATCACTCGGGCTAGTCGGACAAATTAAAAACAGGCAAGAATATCGAAGACCGACAAGGAGGACAAGACCTAGCCGAGATAGGAAAGTTTAGACTTGTAAAGTATGTAAACTTAGTACCGGATAGGCTAGTTCCGACTTGTAACCTTGCTCCCTGTGATATATAAGGAGAGCAAGGACCCCGTGCCGAGGGGAGAATCCGGCATAACGCACGTACTCATACATCCACATCATAATCGAAACAGAGAGCAGGACTAGGGTTTTACGCATCCTTGCGGCCTGAACCTGGGTAAACCTCGTGTGATTGCTCCCTGTTTACGTCTTGCTCGCAATCTCGTGCGCCTTCCGCCAATCCATTACCGGTCAGGGCATACCCCTGGTCGGACTATCACCGATATTTCGTTGACAGCTTCCCAATTGGCCTAGAGTTGGCTACTGATTTCATTCTCTCGTCTCTGCCGCCCAGCTATGGAAACTTCATCTCGAACTACCATATGCATAGGGCGGAGAGGGGCTTGAATGAGTTGTGTGGCATGCTGAAAACAGCAGAGGCAGACATTAAGAAGTAGGTTGGTGGCCAAGTGTTGGCAGTCCAGAACAAGCCTAACTTTAAGAGAAAAAAGGGCTAGGGGAAGAAAAAGGGCAAGGCTAAAGATGAGATCTCTAAGCCAGCTCTGCCCGCCCCCAAAGCTAGACCACCGGCTAATGCTAAATGTTTTCATTGTGGTGGGAAAGGTCACTGGAAAAGAAACTGCAAGCAGTACTTGGCGTCCTTAAAGAAGGACGGTGGTGGTAAAGGTACTCCCGCTCATACGCTTGTTGTTTATGTTACAAACATTTTCCTCGCTAACTCTTATATCAATTCTTGGGTATTTGATACCGGATCGGTTGCTCAGATTTGCAATTCGATGCAGGGAATGATAAGAAGTAGGAGCGCGGAGAAAGGAGAGGTTGATTTCCGGGTGGGCAACAATGCAAGAGTTGCTGCGTTGAACGTCGGGACGATGCAACTTCACCTTCCGTCAGGATTTATCATGGAATTGAATAATTGTTATTTTGTTCCTAGTCTAAGTCAAAACATTGTGTCGCCTTCATGTTTGATGAATGATGGTTATTCGTTTGCGAGTAAAGACAATGGTTGTGTTATCTCAAAGAATGATATGTTTGTGGCTTTTGCATCCATTGTGAATGGATTATTTATTTTAAATCTTGATGATGCACCTGTCTGTAATGTTAATGCTAAAAGGCCTCGGCTTAATGAGTTAAGTCCTACATATATGTGGCATTGTCGTTTGGGTCATATAAGTGAAAAACGCATGAAGAGGCTCCATGATGATGGGCTTCTAACTTCGTTTGATTTTGAATCTTACGAGACATGTGAGGCTTGCCTATTAGGTAAGATGACCTAGACGCCTTTCTCAGGTTTTCCTGAGAGAGCGTCTGACTTGTTGGAACTAGTACATACTGATGTATGTGGACCAATGAGCACGACAGCTAGAGGCGGATTTCAATACTTCATAACTTTTACTGGTGATTTTAGTAGATATGGCTATGTCTACCTAATGAAGCATAAGTCTGAAACATTTGAAAAGTTCAAAGAATTTCAGAATGAAGTAGAGAATCAATGTGGCAAGAAAATTAAGGCCTTGCAATCTGATCGTGGAGGCGAATATTTGAGTCACGAGTTTAGCAATCATTTTAAGAGTTGTGGAATTGTTCCACAGCTTACGCCACCTGGAACGCCGCAGAGAAACGGTGTGTCTGAGCGGCGTAATCAGACTTTGTTGGACATGGTTCGGTCTATGATGAGCCAGTCGGACCTACCTTTATCGTTTTGGGGATACGCACTAGAAACAGCCGCTTTCACATTGAATAGGGTACCATCTAAGTCAGTAGTTAAGACACCATATGAGATATGGACTGGGAAGAGTCCTAGTTTGTCTTTTCTAAAAATTTGGGGTTGTGAAGTTTATGTCAAATGGCTTATATCGATAAGCTAACACCCAAATCGACAAATTTTTTTGTGGGATATCCGAAGGAAACTTTAGGATATTACTTCTACAACCGCTCGTAGGGCAAAGTGTTTGTTGCTCGAAACGGTGTTTTTTTAGAGAAAGAGTTTCTCAAAAGAGAGAAGAGTGGACAAAAGGTGTATCTTGAAGAAGTTCAAGATGAGCCGGCCAAGAAGGACTCTACGAGTGATGCTAATGTAGCGAACAAGTTGAGATGCCCGTGGCCACTGAAACACCTCCACAACCATGAAGATCAGCAAGACTTCGCGAATTGCGTGGGGATTTGTTATTGTTGGACGATGACGAACCTGCAACATACGCAGAAGCTATGATGGACTCAGATTCCGAGCAATGACAGAGTGACATGAGATCCGAGATAGATTTCATGGGAAATAATCAAGTTTGGAACTTGGTTGACCCGCCTGATGGTGTTAGACCCATCGAGTGCAAATGGATATATAAAAAGAAGAAAGATATGGACGGAAATGTTCACATCTATAAGCTCAACTTGTCGCAAAGGGTTTTCGGCAAGTTCAAGGAATTGACTATGACGAGACATTCTCTCCAGTAGCGATGCTTAAATCTATCCGGATCACTCTAGCAATAGCTGCCTATTTCGATTATGAGATTTGGCAGATGGATGTTAAAACAGCCTTTCTAAATGGAAATTTAGAGGAGGACGTGTATATGATATAGCCCGAAGGTTTTGTTGATCCAAATAATGTTGGAAAAATATGCAAGCTTAAGAAATCTATTTATGGGTTAAAGCAAGCATCTCAGAGTTGGAACATTCATTTTGATGAGGTTGTCAAAGGGTTTGGCTTCCGTTAGAATGAAGAAGAGCCTTGTGTTTACCAAAAGGCTAGTGGGAGCGCTGTTGTGTTTCTAATCTTGTATGTGGATGACATACTGTTGATTGGGAATGACATTCCTATGTTGCAAGCTGTAAAGACTTCACTGAATAATAGTTTTTCTTTGAAGGATTTAGGAGATGCAAAGATACATCTTGGGCATTAAGATCTATAGAGATAGGTCGAAGAGGCTAATAGGATTATGCCAAGATACATACATTGACAAGGTGTTGAAATGGTTCAACATGGAGCAATCCAAGAAAGGGTTCTTGCCTATGTCACATGGTATGCGCTTTAGCGACAAGCAATGTCCTTCATCAGATGAAGAGCGCAAACGCACGAGTAAGCTTCCATACGCTTCGGCAGTTGGTTCCATCATGTATGCCATGATATGTACTCGCCCAGATGTCTTATATGCTCTAAGTGTTGCGAGCAGGTACCTAGGTAATCCTTGTGAGAGTCACTGGACGCTTGTTAAAAACATCCTTAAGTACTTGAGAAGGACTAAGGATGAGTTCCTGATCTATGGAGGTGAGGAGGAGCTCGTTGTAAATGGTTACACTGATGCTAGCTTCCAAACCGATGTAGATGATTCACAATCTCAATCAGGTTTTGTGTTCACAGTAAATGGTGGTGCAATAAGCTGGAAAAGTTCCAAGCAGGAGACAGTGTCTGATTCTACAACAGAAGTCGAGTACATTGCAGCTTCTGAAGCTGCAAAGGAAGGTGTTTGGATGAGGTGTTTCCTCATTGATCTTGGTGTGTTTCCTAATGCGGCTAGTCCATTGAATCTACATTGTGACAACAATAGGGCGATAGCGCAGGCTAAGGAGCCAAGGAATCACCAGAAGAACAAACATGTACAGCGGAAATTTCACCTCATTCGACAGTTCATTAGCGAAGGTGAAATTAAAATGTGCAAGATACACACGGATTTGAATGTAGCAGATCCGTTGACAAAGGCCCTTCCACAGCCTAATCATGAGGCGCACATGAGGTCTATGGGGATTAGACATCTTAGAGATTAACTCTAGCGCAAGTGGGAGACTGTTGGGAATATGCCCTAGAGGTAATCATAGAGATGATGATATTCCGCATGTATCCATGATATGTAATGTGTCCATTGAATATCCATTAAAGACAACTTGTATTGATTGGAAATTATGTAAATTATTTGTGGAACTCTTTTACTTGTATGGTTATTCTATATTTGTCCCTGGTCGGAGTTCATGTGAGGACACACATGAATATTAGACTAGCACATTATTAGTTGGTGACTATGTTTCACAAGTCATGAACATGGAGATGTCGAACTAATAATGTGGGGACATGTAGGTTGGACTGACCCGACATGAGATTGTCTCTATACACATCATATACGTTATGTCCTTCGATCTGAGATTGTTGTATGTGCTCAAGATGTGTATCGACTTGCTTAGGGACTGACAAACGCTACTCCGTTATTGGGTAGTTATAAAGGATGTCTTCGGGTTTGTCGAGAAGCATGCTATGAGACATAGACAATCAAGATGGGACTTGCCTCTCTCTGATGAGAGTGATATCACTGGATCACTCAAGTGATTGGATCAACAAATGCATGGCCGTGCTTGGGTTAAGTGTTAACCCACGAGTTGAACCAAATATCATGTGGCAAGGGAATAACTTGTATGTGGTCGTGGTGGTTCGTCTGATATGATCATTTGCATTCATATAGGAGTTGTCACGCCTTGCTAGAGGCCGCTGTCAGCTATTGGGCGAATAGGAGTATTCGGCCCATGTCTATGTGTGCGTGAACCCATAGGGTCGCACGCTTAAGAGGCTGGAAGCCTAATTCGGGTTGGACCCGAAGTAGACAAGGCTTAGGGTTTCTAATGGGCGTCCAACTCGGGAGCACATGAGAGACGCCTATATAAGTAGAGGGAAGGGGCGCGGCCAGACCGAATTCACGCATTTTGGCAGCCGCCGTCGCCCTCCACGCTCTCGCCTTCGCTCCTCGCGGACCTAGCAGTCCGGAGGCGCATCGCTTCTCCCTCGTACGTGTGTGATACCTCGGAGGTGCTGCATCTGGAGCACGAGGACGAACCGCAAGTGGTGGGAGGAGTTGCTGGACGACCACGCAACTGCATGGCACTGCTGCGACGCGTTCGACTACATCGAGTCGTCTTCCGCTGCATCTGCGCGTCTAGTGGTAATCCCGTAACCTATAACTAGCAGTAGAAAAGTTTTGTTTTCCGGCTAGCGTAGCACCCTCATAACCCTTTAGTTGTTGGACTGCAGCAGTTGAAGGGCCTACTCAGGCTTAGTAATCGCACAAGTAGGAATGTTGTATTTGTTATCAGAGCCATCCGTTTGGGTTCCTGTTCATGAACTAATAAGCATCTTGTGCTTCTCTTTTCAGTGTGAACGTTATGCACAGAATCAACCTTCAATAGAAATTTGCAACGAGAATTATTAAAAATAGTGTATCATCGTGTATAACATATTTTGTTGTCTTGGCCTGCCTTTTGTAAGAAGTGTTTTTTTTTTCTCAAATAGCATGTCATATCTATTCTTTGGTAACATTATTTCAATGCCCAAATAGAGTTGTGGCCATGAGTCGCGTACGAAATTAGATCGATGAGAGGCAGCGCCCGCCGTCCAGCGCATCCGTTGGACTTCGACAGTTCGACTCGCCCTGCCCTATGCCGCTACTGCCGTCACGCTGATCAGCGATCGCCTAGCCTTCGCCGTTGTCGATCGCTTGGCCTCGCCGATGCAGGACCCATGCCGCCCTACGCCGAGGCAATACGGATTAGATCAGAACTGTCCACTCATCCTCGTGATCTCGTCTCTGGTTCAGGCTCGTGTTCTTCAGTTTTCTTAAAAAAAATCATTTGTACTTTGATTTGCTTAGTGAATTATAGAATTATCTATCACACAAAGTGTCACAGAGTGTTCTGCAATGGTATTGTCTTTGAAGTTGATGAAGATATTAAAATTGAGACATTTATGTCCCTTCGAAAGCGTCGTATAAAATCGTCAGTAAAATAATATTATAAGTCTTTGGTACTCTATTATGTACATATTTCAATTATTGGTATGATTTTTGAAACTATTTATGTTGTATTTAGAGGATATTGTTTCCATTTAATTGAAAATTTTAAGCATTATTATCGAATTGGTAAATTAATTTACCGAATTGTGTATGAAATTTTTTGGGAGGCATATGTAATGTAACCGACCAACTAACATCATTACTTGTTCACTAATCGAGCCACCGTAGCAGCTTAAGTAGTAAACCGCAATCATATTAGCCCGGTAGTCCACGAAATCTCGAAGGATCTCGAACTTTTACAACATAACACCCGAATCGTAAGTTCAGCGGTTCCCATTCACTTGATCAACAGTTTTCAAATAAGATAATTATTACAACCTAAACTTTTCAAATAATCAGCGGAAGTAGATATTCTTAAAATAATACTCACACCTACATTTTTAAATACCGTGCCGGCTCGGGGTCGACTCCTTCAAAAGCATGTAGATGAGATATAAGAGTTGACTTGCCCGAAGTCTATTCCTCCCGTAACGGGATATAAGTCCAGCGTGTCACCACCGTGGTAGCCTCCAACCTACAACAAACAACATTGGGAATTGCACCCTGAGTACGTGGGTACTCAGCTAGACTTACCCATCTTAAACCAGAAAATAAGGACGCTTTGGGGTGGAATGCATGGCCTTATAGTCGACTAGTTGACTCATTTGCGAAAAGCACAAGTTATCATATTATAGATATGTATAAGTATGAACTTTTCATTTTATTCTTGCATAGCTTATCATTATAACCTATTTATGCTAGGTGAGCACCTATGCTAATAGCAATCACTTGAGTTCTTATTAAGCAATCAATAGTGACAAGTCCATTTGGCATTATCCAACATCATCCACATAACCAAGATCTCTTGTTCCATAGTAGCATTACTACGAGGTCAAAGCTCAAGTCAAGTACTCACTGTCCAGGAGTGATGGCGATTCGAATCGATTCCTACTCAGCTGAGGGGGTATTCCCCACACAAACCCAGACATGCCGCGCGAAGGCACCTTGGGTCACCGTTGGTACTGTTCGGGTAAAGTCGCGGGACCGCTATGGACAAGTCTACACCCAGAGGTTATCCGGTGCCAGGATGCATTAAGACATGTCTGCCCACGGAACGACGCCAGGTAGCTCAGAACATTCTTGCCCTTGGTCATTCGGGCCTCTGACCACCCCTCCGCCATTCGGTGTTCTTGCCTACATTTCAGTCACCAGCCCAAACAGAGCTACTAGGCTTCGCGGTCGGAACGAGTTATCCTTCCAGCTAAATGTGGGGCTGCGTTCAACATGACTTGAGGGCCAACAACGATCGGTCCTTAATCGACACAGACGAGAACTACAAGCACACAAGACCCATGTCTTGTTGCCCCACATCCCGTCCGGTCTCAGCTTATCCAACATACATGGTTATATCCATCATGATCATCTTGCCAAAATATATTTATCACCCTAAGGTGTAGGTGACTGGAAATCACCCGCTTCTACCGATCTTAATTAAGCAAGGCTAAGCATTAATATCGATCCTGCACCTAACAAGGTAAGGGTATTTTATGTGGACAAGGAATAGATAACATGCAGCAAGGGTTCCAGACAACTCCTATAACTTAATGCATTAAACATATACAAGGACGCAAGTGATATTTGCAAACATAGGAGAAATGCTCCGGGGCTTGCCTTAGTTAGAAGGTCAAGTTGAAGCTCCAGGTACTCGACTAATCCATGTCGGTTTCCTGGTTCTTGATCACATCACGTGCGGATCTCCGTTCGCGACTTGTCCGTCTGGATCCTCGACTTCACGACGAGTGTTCTACACGCGATCCTGGAATGATGCGTATGCATATGCATGAGTGCGTGTTCATCGGTACATGCATGATCATGAATGATCAAGGATGATAGATGTTCGTGAGCGAATAACCTATTCAATCTGCTACACTTATCACTAGCAAACAAGCCAGTAAAGCCAAAGACTTAACCTAGGCATAACTATCCTAACTCAATCATCAAGACACACACTAAGTAACAACCAATCATACATAGCCCAATCACTACCATTCATCATCATCAAGCTCAATATACCACATCACTCAATCGAGCTTCACTAACAAATATAGACCTACACATGGCAGTCCAGTAATAAAATCATAACTGGAGATCTATAAACCCAATGAGCATGAAAGAGGACAATCTGGAAAGCTTACTAAATTTTCCATCATTCATCTCGAGACACCAAGACATGATTCCCAACCTAACTGGTCCTAAAATAGACAACACTAGAACTGGTTCTGACCAAACAACAATTTAAACAGCCTTTCTAACCAAGTTGTAAGAGCCATAGCTCCTAAACTATTGATCCAATGATCACCGAATTTGAACAGTAGTTAGCTAGCTTAATTACAAACCAATCATATAAAGACAATCTTCCCAGAAAACCAATGTATAATTGGGTTAAGCATGACATCATGCAAGCAACTCCAATTTAACCGACTATGGATTGAACAGCAACCCATAGCTACATACATCCTAAAATCCTATAAAAATTACAGTGGATAACACATGGCAATGCCAGTGCATCATCCAAGGTTCACCCCAAATGGATGATCCTACTGGCCTATACACAAACGACATGGCAGCACACAATGTTGGATCTGAAAATACTTTGTACTACCAACTTGCTTCTACCATGAATCCAACCGTGCACAGAGCTACATATGGGCATAGAATAAGCCTACAAAAAGTATCAATTCTAAACTAGACCTCTATAACCCATTTATGAATTACTCTATGAAACAGGCCATGCATGCAATTGAACTACAACTCCATAATCTCACATAGAAAGCATACCTCATATCTTTACTACAACAAAATCATGACAATACAAGATCACAGAAACAAGAATCACATTTTTCAGAGCAACCTATGAATTACTATGCATTTCCAAAGATTAAAGGCATTTCAATAATTAAATCTAAACTCAATACAAAAGTACAGCAAACATGGCATGTCATATTTTTAACAGATAGTTCACATCATAAGAAAAATACTGCAAGTTGAATCACTCTCATTGGACCATTATTCATCAAGATATGAATTTCTAAACCTTCTCACTAATTTCTGGAAATCCATTTTCTAAATCGAATAGGACAAGCCGTTTGCAGATAGGCCCCTGCAGTTTACCGAAATTAACTAGGCCCGAATAAGTAAACTATTGTGTCTGCCCTTTTTACACCGGGACCCTTACGCTTTGTCGAATTCTGAACACGAGATCCCTGGAGAAGGGAAGCAGAGGAGGGCGCCGGTTTCGCGGGTTCCGGCGGCGGGAAGCCTCCCCGGCGGCCAAGAAGGGGCGGAGCAGCAGCTCGGCACCGAGGCGAACCCGGCGGTGCCCCAAGCCCGGCCAGAGGCGGCCCTAAGCTGGCCGCGCACGTGCGCCCGTGACGGCCGCTGGCGCTACCCCCATAGCGCAGCCGTGCAGAGGCGGAACCGGCCGAGGGAAGTGGCTCGGAGGTGCGTCGCGAGCAGTAGAGGCCGATGCGGTGCTCAGCTGTGGACGAGAAGACCTCGAGGAAGAAGCGCGCTGCGGCGTTTTACCGGGAAACGACCGGCGGTGAAATTTAGCCAGTGAAGCCGCATCGCTCGCCGGGGCAGGATGCTAAGCGGCGGCGAGGGTAGAGCGGTGGCGTGAGGCGAGGCGACGCTCGCGCGCTGTGTAGGGCAGGGCACGGTGTGACGGCGGGCCGAGCTAGCAGCGGCGGCGAGAGCTCGGAGCGGCGGCGGCTTCGTCTCTGCGCATCTTGGAGAAGAAGGAAGAGCAGGGAGCTGAGAGAGAAGAGTGAGAGAGCAGTGAGGACTGAGGAGGGTGGCCGGGTGTGCGTCCCCTTCGGACAGGGCCGGCAAGCGACCAGGGGAGCCAGCGTTCCGGCGCCACGCGGCCAGGAAGCGCGGGCATGGACGCCACGCGCCCTGGGCACGTGTCCCCCGCTGGGGCATTTCGTCGAGCGGGTGGTGGGCGACGACGAGGCCCACTTCGGTGGTGATTCTGGGCCGTTCTGGGCCGAATCTCAACATGGGTCCAAAAGGAAGATTGAAGCCCAGACGTCACTTGTCATTTTCCATTAAGGCATCTTAGCCATTTGAGCTATGGTTTAGGAAATAATTAAATGCCAACATAGCAATGTCAACATAGGAATAATGGTTGACCTAGGCTCGGGTTTTCTTGCAATTGGATGGCCAAACTCGATCAAATCGATCCTAACTTTTGGCATGCTGTGCCCCAATGGGTTAACTATGTTTTCCCTATTTGGGCCAACTCAAGTTGTTTCACGGAATTCGGAGAACGTGGCATGCCAATCGGCCAACGTCATTAACCATGACGACTTCGTCACTCGTTTGAGCACCTTCTAGGCATTTTCAAGAAAAGTCAAAACATAAAGTTTTCTCAAAATACTCTCCTCTTCAAACTTTATTAAAGGTCCAACTCGAGATAAGCAACGTAGCTACTACTTCTAGTTCAAGCCAACAATCACACTTATAGACTAAATCAAACAGTGCAAACAAACATCAAGCAATCATGTCAAGATGATGATTAGATGCTAATGATATGATTATGCTCATGATTTGCAGAGTTAATGAATGATTAACATCCGAGAATGTTACAGCTCTAACCCCTTAAAAGAAATCTCGTCCCGAGATTTGGTGGAAGTAGATTAATCTTCGAAAAGCGATACCTCACATATCGATAGCTCATGCTTTACCACCGCCTTCACGTTTATCCGTAAACTTCTCATTACTTGTCACGGACAACCGACTCGGTTCTAGGTGACATAACCTCAATACCTAAGATCCAATGCATCTCGAGTATAACATTGCCGGCTCCGATGTCGTGTTCCTCAGATATGTTACCGTTTCATCCAAGACACTCTTGTTTTGCTTAGGTTATGGTGTTGGAGACTTGATAAGGTCAAAATTCGCTCAGGAGGTGTACCATACACTGGTAATCTCGAGAGAATCCCAATTACTACACCAACTGACCCACTCCTTGCAACTTACAGAACATTCGGTTCCGGTGGTGGTGTCGAAGCTTCATGGGAGGCGATGTCGAATAAATGAGGCAATTTCGGTTCAGCTCTATCTCATCGGTTAACTTATACTCATTCCCAGCAAGCATCTTCAATCATGGTTTGCAACAGACATGTCTTCTTTTAAGGTAATGCTACCATTACTATGTCAATCTTAAGTATGAAGATGACATAGGATGGTATGATAAGCATCCACACGGATCCCGAGACAACATCCCTTTCGAGTAGATCATCATATAGCCCGACCAAACAACTACCCAATTGGAAATTGTCGAGGGGTACTTGAGAGGAAATCATATTCACATCATCAAATGCATCAAAAGGTGCTTCGAAAATCCATAATGTTTACCATTAAGGAGCAGAGCGTAGCTTCCGCAAAACGGAAACCACATGACTCCCTTCCTAGGTGGCAACATAGGACTTTGTCCACACATATTCATTATCGGCACAGCCCTTCATATGAACACCGGCTATTGATATGCCAATAGAAATTATTTTGATAAAAAATATTTAACTCTTACCCGTAGAAATCAAAATTCCTAGGTCCAAGGTATCCGAATTTTCTCATGTAGAAGTCAAAGTTCTTAGGTCAAGGACTCCTTGACTCATCGAAACCCACAAAATTTCCTTATTCCATTTAGCAGCTCCGACAAGCTAAGTGAATCATATAGTAAGCATCTTCGGTAGCATCTTCTTGCATACATTACATATTCTCGGATTAGGGATTCCCCACTCTGGGTATACCAAAAGTACCTTGCTCCAACCATACACGTGACAAGCCTTACCCAAAAGGGTTCCCGTATTGAGCCCACATGCATGTCCCAACACTGCTTGAATGATATGTAAGGTCCATAATTTATGAACCCAAGGTCGTATCAAATTACTCATGCCATGCATACCCAATGCATGACAGATTCATGCGTACTGACTACCTGATCCTTATTCAGGTGCAAATCCACTAGTACTACAACGTGGAGGCTTCACCTTATCAACAGGGCACATTGGCTTCTTGTAGATGGACGGTTGACAGTTTAATACCACAAAATGGATGTCCAAGGATGTGGCATTTGTCAGATTACTTCAATAAAGTCCTTCACCCGATGAGTTTTCTCCTTTGATTCCCATAAGGCAAGAGCACCTTATAGGACATTAAAAGGTCTAACCCCCTTAAAAGAATTCCAACTTCAGGATAAGGGGTTCCATGGCGTAGGGATCCATTCTGCCGATTGGCAAAATCTTATATCCATTTAAATCCACACCGACGGCTCCAACTACTCGGACACTTGGGTCGGCAAGAGTGATTCCACGGTGAGCAAAGGGACAACTAGACACCATCAAGAGCTCATCCAAAAGTACTCGTACTTCGCTCTCAAGGATCTCAGCTTGGACGCGTGGTTGTTCATCCCAAAACACCCCTCAAACACGCATCAAAACACATTGTATACTTTACACGAACTATAGAGGAGCACACATTCTACAAGAGATAAGGTGACTCTAGGGGAAACACTTGGTAGTCCATCGGCCTACGATCTCTCGTAGTCAAGACAAGGTTAATGTTAGTGACTTATCCTTCACAAATCATCTTATGACACACTTTAGGGAAAGACTTCATAGCTAACGTTATCAGAGAATGATCAATGAATACCAAAGATAATCCAGGTAGGGTCACACAAAATTACATCGAGATAATCCGTGTAATAGATCGAGGTTAACAACCACGAGGTTCGCGAGTACCAAATAGCTCAACCATGTGTGTGCACCCACAGGGAGCTCTCAGTTTGGCGCGGCATCATTGGTTATTCCTCAAGACACCATCACAAATATTACGTATCGAGATGCAGCTTTGCACGACAGAGAGGTTCCTGCACGAATAGGCATCACGTGCAAGACAAGAAGTGAGTGACCAGCAAGGATGGTCGCAAGGTTAGAGGATAACAAGGAAAAACAAGGAATTGATACTTGGCTCACCGTCTTCATGGCATACTTCTACTCGTCGAATGATTTCCCAATACTACGTTTATTGAGAAGCTAGCTTAGTTAGACAATCATCACTAAACCGAAGTTAGCCAATCCAAGGATTAGCAAACCAATAGGTCTAATGCCCAAGGATCAATGAGAAAGCAACTACACACTTTGGGCATAGAGTTAAGCTATCATTACAACTTTCTATTCGCACGAGCCATATCGATAAGACTATTTTATCAACAATCTACTATCGCGATCTAAGCACGTGCACAAGCATCTAAACAATCATTCGAGGAAAACGCGTGAGGCCACATTCTAACTTTGGAGGAGATGGGAAAAAGGATCACCCCATTGATCAAAGCATTATCAGGCTTCTGATAACGCTACAATATGTATTTGGATTCTTTCGAAAGATACATCTTGCAACATTCAAGGGAGGTTGTAAGACAATAACATGGCAGAATATTACACTAGTGTAGTTAGGGTAACATACTACGATTGGTAATCACAATGCTAGCATGTCTCCTCGTATCCCAACCATGTGCTGATCAATTCACAGGGGGTCCTAGGTTCCATCGCGGCACTGCAAACTTCAATCGAGACGACATTACCGAATCCACGACCAATGGCATGATTTGCCAGAGGATAAGATATATTGGAGGAGATCTTGCACCGACAGCTTTAGGCACAAGACAAGGTAAAAAGGAATCTGATTTAAAATTTGAGACTACCAGTGCAAGGAGTGTGTATGGAACAAACATGGCATAAACCACACACTAAGGTCATGTTGTCCCCACAGGTATGATGGATAGCAAGATTCGCTTAAAACTTGGTCTAGGTATGTGACAACAAGAGACCAACATCTACATACCATCATGGACGGACAATAAGGGAAGCGAATTCACAAGGATGAGAGTTGAACATTTTTTTAAACCACATCAACATTCTAGACCAAACCTATAAGCTCCACATGATACTCGTTCATAGTGGCTAGTCTAGAACAAATCCGTCAACCAACACACCACATCATATAATTTTACTGACCAACATATCATGCCACCAACAACGCGTGGATACACACCATAACATAAAGGTCCACAAAAGGAAGCAAGCAACACTAGTAGCAAGCATCACTCAGACTAATCCTCAGGTTGCTGGTCCATGTTCTCCACATAACATGTATCTTCAACTCCTTCACTCTCCATGTCAGGCATTGCTGAGGTATTGCCACCAATTCCTCATTCGTTGTGGAGCCATCATCAGCGAAGATGACCCCAGGTACTCTCTTAGCCGTTCCGAGAGAAATGTGGTGAAGCTGACATAAACATGCTGAAATTTTTCGTGCAACCACCAAATCTCTCAAGAATTACTCTCCTTTCAAGCTTCCTTTTGTCATAGCACGTCTTGTACCAAAGGCCTAATGCCATTGGCAAAGGGTACCAAGCATCTCCAAAACTGTCTTTATGCACAAAGGTCCTGTGCATAGCCTTCTTTCTCTTGATAGTCTGATCCTTAGCAATTGTTATGTGTGCAATCCATTTCATCAACATGCTCCTTTCTTATCCCACGTCTTGCAGCCTTATCATATTTGAAATCACGATTGAGAAACTCGAACGCATTCTCCAAATAGGAGTAACTCTTCATCATAGCAACCATAGCACTGGAAGCTAGACTGTTTCTACTTTCAACTTCATCGTTACTACCAGCAAGCGTAGTCCCACTAAGTTGACACCATACAACATGGGATGGGTCACCTCCAGGAAACATACTGGCAGTGGCACGAGCAACCATATCTGCAACCCTTAGTACCAAACCCTTCAAAACCATGCAAAAATCACATTGGTACTTCCCAAGAATTCCTACCTCGAGCGATAACGGAGGTCCAAACAAAGGGACACATTATCATCCTTGGCGGGAAACTCCACCAAAACTAGGGACAAACTTGGATGCTGATTCTCTAGCTCCATACTCCACTGATAGTTAAGCTCTCAACTCGTGGAATAGCCCACAGAGTGTAGAACTTGCCATAGCGAAGAGGGCTTTCCATATTCTTCCAAAAACTTTTTGACACCATAAGGCTTACAAGTGGCAGGTTGTTGATGCAGCACTCACCCTTAGTTGACTCTTGCTTGGTATGCTCCACTCATGCTCTTAGCACCATCGAATCATGACTCTCATGAATGGAGGTTATATTGGTTAATTTGTATCAAAAGAGAAGTATTCATTTATAAGGAAGGAAATAGTGTTGCACCCTTGCAATGATCATGTGACATGATGCATGCACATTCCGTACGTCCACACAAAACTAGAAAACAATAGATTCTAGCGTTTTAAGCGGTGGCATACATACGACTCTCATATAGCGGAAACTAGTCGAACTATACGAACTTGCGTGGTTAGTGTACCTGCAGAAGATTCCATTTCAGCCCAAAATCCCACATGAATGGAAGCGACATAAAAACTCGACACCTTAGGAATAAGGTCAAAGCTCCGAATACAAACAACTCCTATTCCACACCCTTCTCCACACAGGAATACCCCTGATATCCCTACATGTAGGTGGACACTAACCAATCATCGTCAGAAGACGACATCCCACACATGGGACACTTTCATACAAACATGTGTGAAACATGTAAATAATCCGATGTCGTATAAGCACTCCCCTAGACCGGCAGTGTATCCGATCATGCTCTCACAACTCACACTTACCTTGGCGTTGAACCGACTTACCAGAGCGTAGAGGATTATGAAACCAAACATAACCATTCAAGTGAATGGCCCCCATACATATCCGTCGTGTATGAGCGCGACAAAAGAAAATATGATGCAATATCCCAAAGTTAGCCTGTTAGTTAGCCACCTAGTAGTCCTTAACTGGGCATATAGGACACGACCACTGGCACACTCTTAGTTTTGAACTCATAGTTTTCAATCACCTATATATCTATAAGTTGGCAAATAGTTTTGTAAAATAAATCCTTTTGTTTTTTAAACACTCAAGTGAACAAGTAAGTGCTTTGAACCATGGAGCCGATGCCATCGTAACGGAACCGACCAACTAACATAATTACTTGTTCACTAATCGAGCCACCGTGGCGCTTAAGTAGTAAACCGCAATCATATTAGCCCGGTAGTCCGTGAAATCTCGAAAGATCTCGAACTTTTACAACATAACACCCTAATCGTAAGTTCAGTTCCCATTCACTTGATCAACGGTTTTCAAATAAGATAATTATTACAACCTAAACTTTTCAAATAATCGGCGGAAGTAGATATTCTTGAAATTACACTCACACCTACATTTTTAAATACCGTGCCCACTCGGGTCGACTCCTTCAAAAGCATGTAGATGAGATATAAGAGTTGACTTGCCCGAAGTCTATTCCTCCCGTAACGGGATATAAGTCCACCGTGTCACCACCGTGGTAGCCTCCACGGGTGGACGTACGTTGTGAGCACTGGGTGCGATCGCACCCACGGTGATGTACGAAATTCTTTATAGTATACGCATCTTTACCGTATCCGCACCCACCAGGCCGAAATAGCAGCACCCATAGCCCAGCTGGAAATCCCATGGCTGCTTCATTCTTGCAACTCGACAGCCCACAACATAAACACACGCACGCACGGAGTTAGGGACGCTTGGGCTACTTGCACCATCGCTTCGACTAATCGACGCATCGCCTCCCGCCGCGCGCCGTCCTGACTCCCGCATCGACTCGACTTCGACGAATCTCCGTTGACGAAGTGATGAACTGACGATCACGGCTGCCGGGCGTCGCTGGCCGTGGTCGTCGATCGCATCACAAGCAGCACGGACAGCAAGCCGGGAGCACAGCAAGCTGCAAGCGGCGGTACGCATCTCGACCCGATCTCTCCTTTTCGTGTGATCCTTAAGCAACTTTAAATGATTTTAATTTTTTAATTCCTGTCTTTTCTTGTGGACGCTAGGAAAATCATGGATACGTTTTTGAAAAGAAAAGTACCGGATATTAGTTTTGAAGAGGAGATCAAATATGACCCAGGCAAAAGAAAGGAAATTGATTCTTACCATCCAAATCATAGAGAGACAAGTGAGAAGGAAATATTTGGAGAATGGACCATGCCAACCTCGCAAGTGCATTTTTCCCTCGACACGCATTGGGGAAAAAGATAATCCAAGAAGATTTCAAATAGAATGGTTTGATGAATTTGGAGGTTGGCTTGAATATAGTGAATCAAAAGATAGGGCATATTGTTTCTATTGTTTCTTGTTCAGAGAAAAAAGGATGCGGGATATAAAGCATTCGTTGTTGATGGTTGGAATGGTTTCCACAGGAAAGAGAGACTAAAGACTCATGTTGGCGATGTTGGTGGAGCACATTATATTGCTATGAAGAAGTGTGATGATTTGTTACAAAGAAATCAGCACATAGATGTTGTTTTGCATAGGCAAAGTGACGCATTTAGGAGGGCTTATTTTACTAGATTGAATGGATCCATTGATACTACTAGGCTTCTATTGAAGCAAGGCTTGCCTTTCCGTGGTCATGATGAGTCAAATGAGTTTTTGAATAAAGGGAATTTCTTGAAGGTTTTTGATTGCTTAACTGATCATGATCCAGAGTTGGGGAAAGCAGTCGGTCTTGCAGGTAATAGTCGTATGGTGGCTCCTAAAATTCAGATAGACATTGTTGAGTGTTTTGCAAATGAAATTATACATTCTATTCTTGAAGAACTTGGTGATGATGTGTTTTGCTTGCTAGTTGATGAGTCAAGAGATGTTTCTTGTAAAGAACAAATGGCGGTGGTTTTGAGGTATGTTGACAAATGTGGAATTGTGAAAGAGAGGTTTGTTGGTCTTGTGCATGTGACCGAGACTTCTTCTTCCCGTCTCAAGTCATCTATTGATTCTCTACTTGCAAAATTTAAGCTCAGCTTAAAGAAAGTTAGAGGCCAAGGATATGATGGTGCTAGCAACATGCGAGGTGAGTTCAATGGGCTACAATCATTAATTATGAGAGAAACTTGGTCAGCATACTATGTCCATTGTTTTGCTCACCAACTTCAGTTAGTTATTGTGGCTGTTGTGAAAAAACATAAGGGTACTAGCAATTTCTTGACCATGATTCATAGCTTACTAAATGTGGTGGGTGAATCGGCCAAGAGAAGGGATATGATTAGAGATATCAATCATGAAAAAGTGACAAAGGCCTTAGGTTGCGAGCAGCTCGAAACTGGGAGAGGGTTAAATCAAAAGCAATGTCTTCAAAGACCTGGAGATGCTCGTTGGAGTCTGTTGGCAGATCTTAACGCAATCACTAGAATTAGGTAAATGCGACTGGCGTCTGGTAGCTAAGCCTACCGCAAACCCGAACTACCACCGGAGAGAGGGTGTCACAATTCCTCTTCCAGCAACAGCCTAAGCATGCTAAGCTAAGCTAGACTCTAGTGACGACGTAAGACTGACCAAGGGTAACTCTGCAAGCGCACAGGTACCGCTGTAGCACTTCAACCGGGTGAGTATTCCGGTGTCGAATTTGTAGTTCGCTCACGGGAAGCGGACTAAGACTCTCTAGCAAATGTGTGATGGAAACCCGTGGTGGTTCTACTCAATCTAAGCTATTGCAATTGATAAAGGGGGTGAGTGTTGGTATGAGTGATAAACTAAGGGTAACTAGTAGGTAGCTAGCTAGGTGGGAGGACAACGAGTGAGTAAGGACTCCTAGGTATCTAGCTATACTTCTGTGTTCTAATCTAACTAGTGTAACGACTTAACTAAACTAATGCCTAGACCATCGATGTGATAGGGAAATCGGCCGACAAATAGGAGGGTTGCGTTCCCGTGGGACTAACTCCTATTCCAAAGTGGACCTTTGACTTTAATGGGCGCCCTACGGCCGACCCCCGACGCAAGTAGATATAACTGGAAGGCTGCGTTCGTCACAACCGCCCCGCTAATATACGTCGGAAAGTGAATGGATTTACCAATCAAAAGTGAATGGAATTACCAATCAACGATAGGGTGCATCCACTATTAAGCACTAGCCTAAGCACCTCGCCTAATCTAGTCTTAAGACTCCGACTACCACGTAAGTAGCCTCGGCCCCGGTTGGTAGTGAAACACGCACAAAGGATCTAGACACTAACTAGTTCGGACTCTACACTAACGAGACTAAGGCACAACACTACTACACTAGTATAGCAAAGGCACTAAGTAAATACGAAAGTAAAGTACTCAAAGTAAAGACTTAATAAAGTAAAGCAAGACTATATTAATATAAGAAAAGTACTTCAAAAGTAAAGGTACAAGATCTATACCAGATTCTCCAGAAGACGACTCCGGAGACCCGAGCTTCGCTCGACTCGACTCGAACTCCCACTCTAGACTAGACTACACTACTCTTGATCTCCCAAGAGAGCTTGAGCTTAAGAACACTAATGTGAACTACTTGGGGACACTTTACAATGAGAGACTAGGGGGGTATTTATAGTGGAGGTGGAGTAGGGGTTACTCCGACCACGTCGGCGATCCGTGTGCTCTCCGTCATGCGCCGTTGGATCAAACCGACCTTCCACCGACTTGAATGGACGGCTCTTGGTGCGAGGACACGTGGGAGTCATGCGGAAGGCGGTGGAAGCAAACCGACCTTGAGTGGGGCCCATGTGCAGGTCGGCCGACTGGGTCCGGGCGACTGTGGGTCCCGCTGGCCTTCTAGAAGGTCCAGGTGGCAGTGGGAGCAGTGCCATGGTGTCTGGCCACCAAAGGTGGGTCGCCGACCTGGCACTGGACCCCTGGTCCACGTGGCAGCTTCCTGGTGCTGTCCTGGCTTATCACGTGTTTGACTTGGGTTTCTATGTGGATCCTTGGTCCATTGTACCAATCGGGTGGAATGTTGTGTTGTGGTACATTTGGGTCCAGGATCAGGCTCTCCTGTAGAATGTCAGGGACCTGCTTGGTGGTCAGAACCTGGTGGGACCGAGAATCGGGTCGAGACCCGGGTTTTGGTCTCACGGGGGCCTCGTTTCCAGCTTTCCCGCATTTCACAAGCTAAGAATACAAGTGGAACTTTATTAGTGATAAATATGCTCATGCGATGCTTATCTTCCTTCTATCGAGGACTGTTGACGGGTTTCTGAGTGTACCAAAACTGGTCTTTATTCTCGTCAACAAGATCCCCCAAGCTTAACCTTTGCTCGTCCCGAGCAAACGATCAAGAATTGGTTCGATTGGATCAGGTATCATTACTAAGTTAACATCTCAATAGTACTAAGTGCACAACAAAGAACTTCTCCTTGAATGGAAAATTTAGCAATGTTAACACACCCATATTACTCTAGCACCCATGGGGCTTATGGCATTAACTCAGTCTTGGGATGTTGGAAGACAGAACAGTTTTGACTAGAGCATCTACCTTTCTCATTCTTTTAGCAAGTTTCATGCCAGAGGTTTTTGATAATTTTTCAAAAGAAGTCTTAATGTTCCTCAAATGGTTTTATCTCAAGTCACTCAAGTGGTGTATGAATCCTCACTAAGGCATATCATGTGTTTGCCTTTCAAAGACATCCTACCTCTAATAAGGCTTTATGTGGAGCTTAAGTAGGTATGTCAAGGAATAGCGTACTTGCAAAGCATATGTTGTCTTAGTTAAGAAAGATGAAGTCTTGGACCACAGCAGAGTCTTATCATACCCTTAGATCAAGATGTAAAATGAAATGGATGAATGCGATGGATGGTAAAGTGATGAAGAAGAGTGGATGTATGGTGAATGAGGTTGCTCCCTTATTTAATGCTATCTCTCTTTCTACTTCTATTGAGACAAGGCTAGCTCTTTCTTCTCTCTTTTTTTTTCATCATCTCTCTCTTTTTTTTATTTTTTTTATAACAGATGCCTAGCCTTTATGAGATGTGTCTCACCTAACAAATGATAACTGAGAGAGAATCTCTAACTGTGGAGCATGGAGCAACCCATAGGATAAAATGGTGAAGGTGCGTACTTCTAGTGTAGAAGCATCACAATGATGGTGGTATGGATGATGATGCGTGCTCTGTTGACGGTCGTTAAGTATCAATTTTATACCGTCAACGCAGCAAGAGAAAGGACTAATATGAGTTCACCTGTTAGATATAGGGGTTACACCGATGGAATTCCACGAGTTTTGGTGATTGTCTATTTCTGCAGGGGGTTATCGAAAGAGAACCAAAGGAGGCCCACATGTCATGATTACATAGAGATAAAGACCGAACGGGTAAAATTGTATAATCTAGAAGACTCCGGAAGGCAAACCCCGGAAGCCGGGCCCACTCGGCGGGGTGGCCGGTCGGCCGACCCAGGGGGAGTCGGCCGACTCCCCACCTCCACCAATCTGGTGGAGTCTCGTGGATCCCGCCTCCACCGCCTTTGAGGATGAATAATTATCGTCCATTTAGGTCGGTTTGATCCGAGGGCCGTGGTTCATCCTAGGGGGCTATATATTCGAGCCCCCGGCCCCGGGTGAAACCCTAATTCATTCAAGAATTCATTCTCTCTTCATTCATCTCGAGAGGATTCGAGAGAAGCCGAGCCACCATCTCAATTAGAGCTCCATAGTTTAGTAGCATAGCTACATAGGAATAGATCTAGAGGGAATCAAGCCTAGCTTGGAGTCCGGATCTGTCGAGTTCTTGGTAATTCCCCTCTACATTCTTGTAATATTCATCATTGTTCGTGATACTATGAGTAGTACTTTATTCTATTCTATTATATCGACTTGACTTTGCTCTATTTGATTATGTTCTCAATTATATTGTTCTTAGTTTACTTTGATTATATGTTTAGCATAGTTGGACTAGAATTATGTTTATGCATAGGATCGTATAGCGCTTGCTCATTAGATCGATGGGTGAGTGGTAAATATTGTGTAGGCATGGTGCCTAGACCGTATTTATCTGCGATTGCACCCTATATTCCGGATCGTGAGGTAGATCGCGGAGTGACATCTGTTGAGTCCTTTGTAGCCCTTCTCCCGAGTATAGGTCTAGCAGAACAAACCTATTACATTGAAGTCATTGCTATGTCTCTTGTCTTCTCTCGGTAATATCACTATGCATAGGTGTAACCTTTTCCCGCCATGATTGCTAGATGTTCTTGCACTAATCATTGTATGCTTTGACTTTGTAGTTAGAATAACATAGGATTATACCCTAGATCGTCCTAGTCCATGCTAGTGTTATAAGCTTAGAGTGCTAAGTTGAGATGGCTTATTACTATTATTTTATGTGGCTAAATGCTCTCATTTATCTTATGTCATTTATCATTCATTCCTATATTTTATGTGACACTTACCCCGTATGAGATGATCGATACGTAGACAAGGTTAAGCTCTCCATTACAAAGATGTGCATTGCTCATCACTCATTATCCAAGTGCATTCCCTTCCCAAAGGGTAAAAATATAAATAACGATACCTGGATTACTCCTGGTTAAAATGCTACATCGGTATTATCTCGTGCGCTTGCGGATCCCATATTTATTTCTAGTAGAAGTTGCATTATTTAGTACCAGCATTTTTGGCGCCATGTTGGGGATGACAACCTAACACTGAGTGGCGTTAGAAATGTCAACATGCTCCCAGTGTAGGAGTAGCATAATTATGATGGTGAGATGCGTACCCCCAGGATAGGAGTAGCATAAATGATGGATGGTGAGATGCGTACTCCCAGGGTAGGAGTAGCATAAATGGTGGTAGTAAGATGCGTACTCCCAGGGTAGGAGCAGCATGGTTGCGTACGTCCGGATTAGAAGCAGCATATTTGGTGATGTGTGGGTCTTGATCTTAGGGCCACAACAAACCTCTAACAAAGGTTCTACAAGTCTTAACCAAACTCAATGCAAGCAAGTAGCTTATGTAGAAGGCTTATGGATATATCAAGGTATAAATATGGCCATGGTAGGAATGTCAACACCATTGAGGAACAATTAAGTTTTTCATTCATTTTCGAAAGGAAATCTCGGCAATCATGCGTGCTTAGAACAATAGAGTAGGGCTCCTATCTTAACTATCTCATATCTTACAACAACTTAGACTTTGTATTAGCACTTGCAACCCACTAAGTGATCAAGTTCATGATGGTTAAAGGTGCCAAATAATCTAGACTTAGAGAAGTGCTAAGTTGTAAACAAGCACTAGAGAAACATTAACTAGCAATTTCATCATCATATCCATAGAAAGACTAGCACACATGAAGCATATAAACAAAAAGGGAAATAAAGCAAATAAATATTTTTGGATTTTTTTTAAATGCAAGAAAAACAATAACTAAAATGCAATAAGACAAGAATTAAATGGGAAGGATTGGAAACATACCTTAGATGAACTTACCTCGTGGGGAGAGGAACTCCCCCAAGCTTGTCTCTTGCTCACATTGTGAGAACCACGCGTTCCCACCGGGTCCCGGCGGTGCTCCTCCTCCGTGATGACGCCTTGGACAAATTCCGGTTCGTTGCATGAGCTGCAACGTGGCTTGATTCCCGATGTGGATGTTCTCTACCTCCCGGGTGAGTGCTTCGATCTCGATCGGTGGGCGACGCCTCCCTCTACGGGGGCGAGGGTATGTGCCCGGGAAGGTGTCCCGAATGAGGAGGTGCTTCCATGTGGGAAGAGCTCACCTCCTCTTCTTCATCGGGTGTAGCATGAGAGGGACCAGCTTGTTCTGGCGGCACGGGCTCGTGCTCTAGTCATTCTGTCCGTCCCTGCAGCAGGACAAGGTCTTCCCCTTCTGTCCAGGGTTAGTGTTGAGACATTATACAGCCAAAGTCCCTCATTAGGGAGAGGAATCTCAACTGTATCAGTCCCATATGTCATCTTAAGCGTACCTCTTGGACCTCTTTTAATTAGACCTGTACTTATAAACGTTTCTTCAAGAATAATTGGTCTCTCCTTAGGCAATAACTCATAAACATTCCCCTCAAGCACACCCAAAGATTCAGCAATTCTAGTCATGAATGAAGTAAAACCTATGGGTGTTTCTTGAACAACAGAGTTCTCCCAGAAGTGTACTAGCATTTTGACAGGGGCAAACTTGATTTTATTAACCATGACATACATGAGTTGCATCTCTTTAAGACCTATCTCTGATAAATCAGCCCTAGGAAACAGAGTGATTGCGATCCAATAGAACATAAACCTCAAAGTTTGATTATGAATTTGCTTAGGTTTAGGATTGGACCATCGGTTGACAAAGCAATTGATTTCCAAAAGACAGCAAAGTTAAAATTTGCTAAAGCAGCCTCTTCATCTAGTATGCAATCATGATCAAAGCCTAGACCAACACTCAACTCATTCCAAGACAGGTCATAGTCATTATTAAACATGCGAAAGCTAACACCCAAAGCATTTGACTTAAGTGAGCAAAGGAATTCTTGGGTGAGTAACTCTATGCCACATTCAGGAACTTGCCAAAATGAGGACCAACCAATAGTATTGAAAACTATAGCAAAGTCGGTGCTCATACCTGTTTTGTCGAGGAGTTCTTGGTCGAAGAGGGTGGAGTGCTGGAAACCGCAAGTGCGAAGAGTATAGAGCTTTCCTAACTCCTCATGGGTGACCATGAGGTTGCTAATCAGCTCCATCATTCTGCTAGGGATGATGGCAGGGACAAGTTGGTGCACTTGTTCTTCCTGCTCCCTCTCATGACCCCTACTTTCGGATTGGCGAGAGCTCGAGGACGAGCCTTCGCCCTTCTTTTTGCTAGACCTTTGGAAGGGATTCTTCATCCCTACTAAACTAGTGGGCAAACAAGACCAAGCTTTCCTACTACACTACTAAGAGTGAAAAGGGAAATATTTACGGGTTTATGACTACTACTACACTAGACTTGAGAAGGCTTGAAACACTAAGAGAGAAGAGAAGGCCAAGTGAGCTCGAGATGATTCTTTGGCTGTGGTGTGGAATTGAGCTTACATTGGGGTGGTATTTATAGGGTTGAAAGGGCAAGGCCAACCCAGACCAAGAGGCAGTCGGCCGACCACCCCTAGGGCCAAGTGCTCTTGTGTCTCACTTTAGACAAGGAATCTTGCCTCGTGCTTGTAAAAGTCGAAAAATGGGACCAAACCTTGGTCGGTGACCAAGGATTTTGCCCCCACTACTTTGGACATGTTTTGTCTCGGTTGTCGATAAAGGTAGTGGTAGTCCTGGTCCTAGATTCCTTCTGGTTGATTCGGATTCCTATGTCTAGTGTTTGGTGAAAGAGAAAAGGAAAAGGGCAAAAGTGGGGACAAGGATAAAGGTTGTCCCCTAGCATGCATTGCTGTTCCCTATGCTTGCTTTAGTGTTGGGATGTTCCCTAAAGCATTCTCATGCTTAAAGTAGCATCCTAAGCTAAAGTCATGAGCATTGGCCCATCTCTCTTCGAATTGTGGCTAGTGGGATAGGCATAGGATCCAAGTGTGTCAGCAGTGGGAGGCAGTTGGGTGCCTGGTGGGACCAGGTCCAGGTCGGCCGACCTGGGCTTGTGAACCCCAGGACACCTAATGCACTCCCTTGGATTCCCTGCTTCTAGCCAGAGTGAAGAGAGAGGTGGTGGACCCCAAAGGCAGGTCGGTCGACCAGGCCTTGGTGGCCCCACCAGCTCAGCTTTTCTCTAAACACTCTTCTCAAGTTTTATTACCTATATCTAGCTTTATTTTATTGAACTAAACTATGCAGTTGTGAAAGTAAACATGCAATTGGAAAAGGGAAATGCAAAATTGAAATGCATGGAAATAAATATGAGATAACTACGACATACAGTCGGCGGAGGGCTCCATGTTTTAGGTCCATAGAGCAGGACCTCTCTGTCGAGTTCATTCGATGGACACCTCGCCGGTCCCGGAGATGGGGACCTTGAGGGTGTCTCCTTCTTCCGCCATTCTTGTCGGACTTCGGCTTTTGGTTCGGCGGGGTCTTCTTTTGCTTCGGCCTTCTTGGCCGACTTGGCGGTGTTAGTGTTCTTCCATCGGCGGTGTTGGCGACGTGGCTTCTGGGGTGCTTGTGCCTGCATGTTAGCTTTAAAACCATTGAAGGGCACACTCACATACCGTCCTTGGACTGACATGTACATCTTGCCATGTTGCACATAGATAGTGGCGTCCACCGTGCTCAGGAACGGTCTTCCCAGGATGAGCGGTACTTCGACGTTGGCTCCCATGTCTAGTACCAGGAAGTCGACAGGGATATACTCGTCTTTAATTCTGAGTAATATATCCCGTGCCATCCCCTCGGGAAACCGGATGGTTTGGTCCGCCATCTGCAAACGCACATATGTAGGGTGCAAAGGGCTCCCTAGCAGATTATCATAGGTTACCTTGGACAAGATGTTGACACCAGATCCAAGGTCGCAGAAAGTGTTGTCGAAGATCTGCGGTCCGATCTGGCAAGTGATCGTCGGCAGGCCAGGGTCTCCCTTCTTCGGGGCAAACGGTGAATCCACCGTTACCCGAACGGCACGAGAATGAGGCTTACCGAACTTCATAGTTACTAACCTGACGCCCTCAATAGGGTCCTCAGGCGTTGCCGGAATCTTACCATGCTCATAGGTGGGGACCGCTGCTGCTAATTAAGCTAACTGGTTTTCTAACATTTTATTAAAGCTCAATTGATTTTTCATAGCAGAGTTAAAGCTATCCATTTTCTCACTAAGACTTTCTAAGATCTTGTCATTAGCCATCATTCTTTTGTTAAGACCATCATTAAGTTTAATTTGACCAAAGACAAGTTCTTTCAAGGAAGGTTGGTTATTGAAGGAATTACCAGAATTATTATGGTAAGAATTACCTGAATTATTGTAACCCATACCTTGGCCTTGATAGAAGGGGCGCGAACTCCATTGCTGTTGTTGGGGCCGATTCCCGTTGTTGAAGTGGTTGTTGTTGTTGTTGTTGTTGTTGTTGTTGTTGTTGTTGTTGTTGTTGTTGTTGTTGTTGACGAAGTTCACCTCCTCCTGAGTCATGGGGCAGTTGTTGCCCGAATGGTCCTCCTCTCCGCAAACCTCGCACCATGGGTCGTACCCACGCAAGGCACGGACAAATAGGGAGTCCGGATGGCCTCCACTTCCTTGTTAGAGGACGAACCCTCTATCTTTTTCATCAGGAGGTCCATCTTGGCAGAGAGCATGTCCACCTCGCTAAGGGCGTGGACACCTCTCTTCTTGGGTTGAAGGCGCTCTTCATTCCATCCTTGGTTGACCACCATGTTCTCAATGAGCTCCTTGGCATCCCTGACATTGTATTGCAGGAATGCCCCTCCAGCGGAGGCATCAAGGTGACTCCGGGCTACGCCAGTCAGCCCATGGTAGAAACCTTGAATAATGAGCCATTCATCTATCCCGTGGTGGGGACAGGCTTGAATGTACTCATTGAGACGTTCCCATGCTTCGGGAAACGTCTCGTCGGACTTTTGTTGGAAGCTTGAGATCTTCCCGCGCAGGACACTGGTCTTGCCCGCGGGAAAGAACTTCTTGAGGAATGCATTGGCACATCTGTCCCAAGTTGTCACCTCGGCCTTGTTATTGTAGAACCATTGCTTCGCTTTTCCCAACAATGAGAATAGGAAAAGACGAAGGCGAACGGCATCTGCAGTAACGTTCTTGACCGTGAAGGTGTTGCACACCTCCAGAAAGTGTCGGAGGTGGGCATTGGCATCCTCATGTGGCTTTCCACAGAACTGATTTGCTTGCACCATGTTGATCAGTGCAGGCTTGAGTTCAAAAGTCTCATCGCCCACGTTCATGTTCGGACCCGTAGCGACAAAGTCAGCTGACGGCGACGAGAACTCAACGATGGTCTTTTGAGCCATGACTGCCTCAACAACTGGTGCGGGACTTCCTTCCACAAACGGTTCAGCAGCTTCTTAGGATCTTCGACAAAGTTCGATGGCAGACTGAAACCGCTCATGCACTGTCTAGAAAAGGATAATAACAAAAACAGGACAAGTGAAGGGTAAGCCCCTAACACTACTGATGCTTTAGATTAAGAGTAGACCACGGATTCCAATTTACTAGAAATTCTTAATACGACGCTTCCCGAAACGCGCCGAAATGCTTGTTGGCAGATCTTAACACAATCACTAGAATTAGGTAAATGCGACTGGCGTCTGGTAGCTAAGCCTACCGCAAGCCCGAACTACCACCGGAGAGAGGGTGTCACAATTCCTCTTCCGGCAACAGCCTAAGCATGCTAAGCTAAGCTAGACTCTAGTGACGACGTAAGACTGACCAAGGGTAACTCTGCAAGTGCACAGGTACCACTGTAGCACTTCAACCGGGTGAGTATTCCGGTGTCGAATTTGTAGTTCGCTCACGGGAAGCGGACTAAGACTCTCTAGCAAATGTGTGATGGAAACACGTGGTGGTTCTACTCAATCAAAGCTATTGCAATTGATAAAGGGGGTGAGTGTTGATATGAGTGATAAACTAAGGGTAACTAGCAGGTAGCTAGCTAGGTGGGAGGACAACGAGTGAGTAAGGACTCCTTGGTATCTAACTATACTTCTGTGTTCTAATCTAACTAGTGTAACGACTTAACTAATCTAATGCCTAGACCATCGATGTGATAGGGGAAATCGGCTGACAAATAGGAGGGTTGCATTCCCTGTGGAACTAACTCCTATTCCAGCGGACCTTTGACTTTAATGGGCGCCCTACAGCCTACCCTGATGCAAGTAGATATAACTGGAAGGCTGTGTTCTGTCACAACCGCCCCCGCTAATATACGTCGGAAAGTGAATGGATTTACCAATCAAAAGTGAATGGAATTACCAATCAACGATAGGGTGCATCCACTATTAAGCACTAGCCTAAGCACCTCGCCTAATCTAGTCTTAAGACTCCGACTACCACGTAAGTAGCCTCGGCCCCAGTTGGTAGTGAAACACACAAAGGATCTAGACACTAACTAGTTCAGACTCTACACTAACGAGACTAAGGCACAACACTACTACACTAGTATAGCAGTGCACTAAGTAAATACTGAAAGTAAAGTACTCAAAGTAAAGACTTAATAAACTAAAGCAAGACTATATTAATATAAGAAAAGTACTTCGAAAGTAAAGGTACAAGAGCTATACCAGATTCTCCAAGACGACTCCGAGACCCGAGCTTCGCTCGACTCGACTCTAACTCCCACTCTAGACTAGACTACACTACTCTTGATCTCCCAAGAGAGCTTGAGCTTGAGAACACTAATGTGAACTACTTGGGGACACTTTACAATGAGAGACTAGGGGGTATTTATAGTGGAGGTGGAGTAGGGTTACTCCGCGCCACGTCGCCGATCCGTGTGCTCTCCGTCATGCGCCGTTGGATCAAACCGACCTTCCACCGACTTGAATGGATGGCTCTTGGTGCGGACACGTGGGAGTCATGCGGGGAAGGCGGTGGAAGCAAACCGACCTTGAGTGGGGCCCATGTGCAGGTCGGCCGACCTGGGTCTTGCTGACCTGTGGGTCCCACTGGCCTTCTAGAAGGTCCAGGTGGCAGTGGGAGCAGTGCCATGCATGGTGTCTGGCCACCAAAGGTGGGTCGCCGACCTGGCACTAGACCCCTGGTCCACGTGGCAGCTTCCCCGGTGCTTTGTCCCGGCTTGTCACGTGTAGTCTTGTCCGAAGTTGGGTTCACTTGATATCTTGCTTGCTTCTATGTGGATCCTTGGTCCATTGTACCAATCGGGTGGAATGTTGTGTTGTGGTACATTTGGATCCGTGGATCGGGCTCTCCCGTAGAATGTCGGGGACCCGCTTGGTGGTCGAACCCGGTGGGACCGAATCGGGTCGATGTAGACCCGGGTTTTGGTCTCACAGGGCTTGTTTTTCAGCTTTCCCGCATTTCACAAGCTAAGAATACAAGTGGAACTTTGTTAGTGATAAATATGCTCATGTGATGCTTATCTTCCTTCTATCGAGGACCGTTGATGGGTTTCGAGTGTACCAAAACTGGTCTTTATTCCCGTCAACGAGTTCGCATTATAATACATTTAAAAGTCTTGTTGACCTATTTTCTACATGTGTTGAAGTGCTACGGTTTGTGGAAAAGGATGACGAGAGATTGGAAAAATAGAGACCAAGCATCAAATCTTCTAATCTACTTCCAATCTTTTGACTTTGTCTTCTACCTTCATCTCCTATTGACCACATTAACCATCACAAACACTTTGTCACAAGCATTGCAACGCAAGGATCAAGACATTGTGAATGCTATGAAGTGTTTGCATGCCACTAGATTACAATTGTGTAACCTTAGAAGAGATGGGTGGAGCAAATTGTTAGATGAAGTAAATGAGTTTTGTGAGAAGCATGATATTACAAGGTTAGAAATGGAAGATGCATATATTGATCCCAAAAGGTCTAGCAAGGCATCTCGGAATTACAAACAAGCATCACTATGAAGTGGATTGTTTTAATGAGGTTATAGATTGACTAGTTCAAGAGCTTAATAGCCGATTTAGTGAGACAAGCTCTCGGTTGCTTGTTTGTTCAGTGCTTTCAATCCAAGAGATTCATTTCATGATTTTGATGTGGAGAGTTTGGTAAACTTAGCAAAATTATATCCCGATGATTTTTGCTCTAAGGAATTGAGGGATATTAGGGAGCATCTTGGCTGGTATTGCCAATTGCTACTGCAACAAGGGAGAAATATTTTCGGGGATGAAGATTGTGAAAACTACTCTTAGTAACCGCATGGGTGATGCGCACTTGAGTAATAGACTTATTTGCTATGTGGAGAAAGAAGAATTAAAGAATGTTACAAATGATCTTGTGGTTCGGCGCTTCATGAACATGGAAGGAAAAGGGCGTAGATTTGATCTATATGAGGTAATGCATCTATTTTCATTTTTTTCAATGATACATTATATAATATTTTTTGCTTACATTGAATGGCTTGTTACCTTTTCAGTGACTACAATGTTTGACCAAGGATTCTATTTTGTCAACATCAACAATCTATTATTATTATTATTATTATTATTATTATTATTATTATTATTATTATTATTATTATTATTATTATTATTATTATTATTATTATTATTATTATTATTATTATTATTATTATTATTATTATTATTATTATTATTATTATTATGGGATTCGCTTAGTATATTTTGATAAATGGTAAGCACAAATATTTTATCATCGCTACTTTATTGTTGATGTGCATGAATTTTGCTTGTTTTAAACTATTTGTGCTAAAATTATGGCTATGGTGCCACAAAGTTGCATTATCGTTCTGTCGTTAGACCGTAAGCCGCACCCCCTCCATAACTCTCTAGGTCCGCCACTGGTAGCCTCCAACCTACAACAAACAACATTGGGAATTGCACCCTGAGTATGTGGGTACTCAGCTAGACTTACCCGTCTTAAACCAGAAAATAAGGGCGCTTTGGGGTGGAATGCATGGCCTTATAGTGGACTAGCTGACTCATTTGCAAAAAGCACAAGTTATCATATTATAGATATGTATAAGTATGAACCTTTCATTTTATTCTTGCATAACTTATCATTATAACCTGTTTATGCTAGGTGAGCACCTATGCTAATAGCAATCACTTGAGTTCTTATTAAGCAATCAATAGTGACCAAGTCCATTTGGCATTATCCAACATCATCCACATAACCAAGATCTCTTGTTCCATAGTAGCATTACTACGAGGTCGAAGCTCAAGTCAAGTACTCACTGTCCAGGAATGATGGCGATTCGAATCGATTCCTACTCAGCTGAGGGGGTATTCCCCACACAAACCCAGACATGCCTTTCGAAGGCACCTTGGGTCACCGTTGGTACTGTTCGGGTAAAGTCGCAGGACCGCTATGGACAAGTCTACACCCAGAGGTTATCCGGTGCCAGGATGCATTAAGACATGTCTGCCCACGGAACGACGCCAGGTAGCTCAGAACATTCTTGCCCTTGGTCATTCGGGCCTCTGACCACCCCTCCGCCATTCGGTGTTCTTGCCTACATTTCGGTCACCGGCCCAAACAGAGCTATTAGGCTTCGCGGTCGGAACGAGTTATCCTTCCAGCTAAATGTGGGGCTGCGTTCAACATGATTTGAGGGCCGACAGCGATCGGTCCTTAATCGACACAGACGGGAACTACAAGCACACAAGACCCATGTCTTGTTGCCCCACATCCCGTCCGGTCTCAGCTTATCCAACATACATGGTTATATCCATCATGATCATCTTGCCAAAATATATTTATCACCCTAAGGTGTAGGTGACTGGAAATCACCCGCTTCTACCGATCTTAATTAAGCAAGGCTAAGCATTAATATCGATCCTGCACCTAACAAGGTAAGGGTATTTTAAGTGGACAAGGAATAGATAACATGCAGCAAGGGTTCCAGACAACTCCTATAACTTAATGCATTAAACATATAAAAGGACACAAGTGATATTTGCAAACATAGGAGAAATGCTCCGGGGCTTGCCTTAGTTAGAAGGTCAGGTTGAAGCTCCAGGTACTCGACTAATCCATGTCGATTTCCTGGTTCTTGATCACGTCACGTGCGGATCTCCGTTCATGACTTGTCCTTCTGGATCCTCGACTTTACGACGAGTGTTCTACATGCGATCCTGGAATGATGCGTATGCATATGCATGAGTGCGTGTTCATCGGTACATGCATGATCATGAATGATCAAGGATGATAGATGTTCATGAGCGAATAACCTATTCTATCTCGCTACACTTATCACTAGCAAACAACCGAAAGCCAAAGACTTAACCTAGGCATAACTATCCTAACTCAATCATCAAGACACACACTAAGTAACAACCAATCATACATAGCCCAATCACTACCATTCATCATCATCAAGCTCAATATACCACATCACTCAATCGAGCTTCACTAACAAATATAGACCTACATGGCAGTCCAAGTAATAAAATCATAACCGGAGATCTATAAACCCAATGAGCATGAAAGAGGACAATCTGGAAAGCTTACTAAATTTTCCATCATTCATCTCGAGACACCAAGACATGATTCCCAACCTAACTGGTCCTAAAATAGACAACACTAGAACTGGTTCTGACCAAACAACAATTTAAACAGCCTTTCTAACCAAGTTGTAAGAGCCATAGCTCCTAAACTATTGATCCAATGATCACCAAATTTGAACAGTAGTTAGATAGCTTAATTACAAACCAATCATATAAAGACAATCTTCCCAGAAAACCAATGTATAATTGGGTTAAGCATGACATCATGCAAGCAACTCCAATTTAACCGACTATGGATTGAACAGCAACCCATAGCTACATACATCGTAAAATCCTATAAAAATTACAGTGGATAACACATGGCAATGCCAGTGCATCGTCCAAGTTTCACCCCAAATGGATGATCCTACTGGCCTATACACAAATGACATGGCAGCACACAATGTTGGACCTGAAAATACTTTGTACTACCAACTTGCTTCTACCATGAATCCAACCATGCACAGCTACATATGGGCATAGAATAAGCCTACAAAAAGTATCAATTCTAAACTAGACCTCTATGACCCATTTATGAATTATTCTATGAAACAAAGGCCATGCATGCAATTGAACTACAACTCCATAATCTCACATAGAAAGCATACCTCATATCTTTACTACAACAAAATCGTGACAATACAAGATCACGAAACAAGAATCACATTTTTCGAGCAACCTATGAATTACTATGCATTTTCAAAGATTAAAGGCATTTCAATAATTAAATCTAAACTCAATACAAAAGTACAGCAAACATGGCATGTCATATTTTTAACAGATAGTTCACATCATAATAAAAATACTGCAAGTTGAATCACCCTCATTGGACCATTATTCATCAAGATATGAATTTCTAAACCTTCTCACTAATTTCTGGAAATCCATTTTCTAAATCAAATAGGACAAGCCGCATCGCTCGCCGGGGCAGGATGCTAAGCGGCGGCGAGGGTAGAGCGGTGGCGTGAGGCGAGGCGATGCTCGCGCGCCGTGTAGGGCAGGGCACGGTGTGACGGCGGGCCGAGCTAGCGGCGCGGCGGAGCTCGGAGCGGCGGCGGCTTCGTCTGCGCATCTTGGAGAAGAAGGAAGAGCGGGAGCCGAGAGAGAAGAGTGAGAGAGCAAAGGAGGACCGAGGAGGGTGGCCGGGTGTGCGTCCCCTTCGGACAGGGCCGGCAAGCGACCCGGGGAGCCAGCGTTCCGCGCCACGCGGCCGGGAAGCGCGGGCATGGGCGCCACGCGCCCGGGCACGTGTCCCCGCCGGGGCATTTCGTTGAGCGGGTGGTGGGCGACGACGAGGCCCACTTCGGTGGTGATTCTGGGCCGTTCTGGGCCGAATCTCAACATGGGCCCAAAAGGAAGATTGAAGCCCAGACGTCACTTGTCATTTTCTATTAAGGCATCTTAGTCATTTGAGCTATGGTTTAGGAAATAATTAAATGCCAACATAGCAATGTCAACATAGGAATAATGGTTGACCTAGGCTCGGGTTTTCTTGCAATTGGATGGCCAAACTCGATCAAATCGATCCTAACTTTTGGCATGCTGTGCCCCAATGGGTTAACTATGTTTTTCCTATTTGGGCCAACTCAAGTTGTTTCACGGAATTCGGAGAACGTGGCATGCCAATCGGCCAACGTCATTAACCATGACGACTTCGTCACTCGTTTTGAGCACCTTCTAGGCATTTTCATGAAAAAGTCAAAACATAAAGTTTTCTCGAAATACTCTCCTCTTCAAACTTTATTAAAGGTCCAACTCGAGATAAGCAACGTAGCTACTACTTCTAGTTCAAGCCAACAATCACACTTATAGACTAAATCAAACAGAGTGCAAACAAACATCAAGCAATCATGTCAAGATGATGATTAGATGCTAATGATATGATTATGCTCATGATTTGCAGAGTTAATGAATGATTAACATCTAGAATGTTACAGCTCTAACCCCCTTAAAAGAAATCTCGTCCCGAGATTTGGTGGAAGTAGATTAATCTTCGAAAAGCGATACCTCACATATCGATAGCTCATGCTTTACCACTGCCTTCACGTTTATCCAGAAACTTCTCATTACTTGTCACAGACAACTGACTCAGTTCTAGGTGACATAACCTCAATACCTAAGATCCAATGCATCTCCGAGTATAACATTGCCGGCTCCGATGTCGTGTTCCTCAGATATGTTACCGTTTCATCCAAGACACTCTTGTTTTGCTTAGGTTATGGTGTTGGAGACTTGATAAGGTCAAAATTCGCTCAGGAGGCGTACCATACACTGGTAATCTCAAGAGAATCCCAATTACTACACCAACTGACCCACTCCTTGCAACTTACAGAACATTCGGTTCCGGTGGTGGTGTCGAAGCTTCATGGGAGGCGATGTCGAATAAATGAGGCAATTTCGGTTCAGCTCTATCTCATTGGTTAACTTATACTCATTCCCAGCAAGCATCTTCAATCATGGTTTGCAACAGACATGTCTTCTTTTAAGGTAATGCTACCATTACTATGTCAATCTTAAGTATGAAGATGACATAGGATGGTATGATAAGCATCCACACGGATCCTGAGACAACATCCCTTTCGAGTAGATCATCATATAGCCTGACCAAACAACTACCCAATTGGAAATTGTCGAGGGGTACTTGAGAGGAAATCTGCTATTCACATCATCAAATGCATCAAAAGGTGCTTCGAAAATCCATAATGTTTACCATTAAGGAGCAGAGCGTAGCTTCCGCAAAACGGAAACCACATGACTCCCTTCCTAGGTGGCAACATAGGACTTTGTCCGCACATATTCATTATCGGCACAGCCCTTCATATGAACACCGGCTATTGATATGCCAATAGGAATTATTTTGATAAAAAATATTTAACTCTTACCTGTAGAAATCAAAATTCCTAGGTCCAAGGTATCCGAATTTTCTCATGTAGAAGTCAAAGTTCTTAGGTCAAGGACTCCTTGACTCATCGAAACCCACAAAATTTCCTTATTCTATTTAGCAGTTCCAACAAGCTAAGCGAATCATATAGTAAGCATCTTCAGGTAGCATCTTCTTGCATACAATACATATTCTCGGATTAGGGATTCCCCACTCTGGGTATACCAAAAGTACCTTGCTCCAACCATACACGTGACAAGCCTTACCCAAAAGGGTTCCCGTATTGAGCCCACATGCATGTCCCAACACTGCTTGAATGATATGTAAGGTCCATAATTTACGAACCCAAGGTCATATCAAATTACTCATGCCATGCATACCCAATGCATGACAGATTCATGCGTACTGACTACCGGATCCTTATTCAGGTGCAAATCCACTAGTACCACAACATCCAATTATGCGTGGAGGCTTCACCTTATCAACAGGGCACATTGGCTTCTTGTAGATGGACGGTTGACAGTTTAATACCACAAAATGGATGTCCAAGGATGTGGCATTTGTCAGATTACTTCAATAAAGTCCTTCACCCGATGAGTTTTCTCCTTTGATTCCCATAAGGCAAGAGCACCTTATAGGACATTAAAAGGTCTAACCCCCTTAAAAGAATTCCAACTTCAGGATAAGGGGTTCCATGGCGTAGGGATCCATTCTGCCGATCGGCAAAATCTTATATCCATTTAAATCCACACCGACGGCTCCAACTACTCAGACACTTGGGTCGGCAAGAGTGATTCCATGGTGAGCAAAGGGACAACTAGACACCATCAAGAGCTCATCCAAAAGTACTCGTACTTTGCTCTCAAGGATCTCAACTTGGACGCGTGGTTGTTCATCCCAAAACACCCCTCAAACACGCATCAAAACACATCGTATACTTTACACGAACTATAGAGGAGCACACATTCTACAAGAGATAAGGTGACTCTAGGGGAAACACTTGGTAGTCCATCGGCCTACGATCTCTCGTAGTCAAGACAAGGTTAATGTTAGTGACTTATCCTTCACAAATCATCTTATGACACACTTTAGGGAAAGACTTCATAGCTAACGTTATCAGAGAATGATCAATGAATACCAAAGATAATCCAGGTAGGGTCATACAAAATTACATCGAGGTAATCCGTGTAATAGATCGAGGTTAACAACCACGAGGTTCGCGAGTACCAAATAGCTCAACCATGTGTGTGCACCCATAGGGAGCTCTCAGTTTGGCGCGGCATCATTGGTTATTCCTCAAGACACCATCACAAATATTACGCATCGAGATGCAGCTTTGCACAACAGAGAGGTTCCTGCACGAATAGGCATCGTGCAAGACAAGAAGTGAGCGACCAGCAAGGATGGTTGCAAGGTTAGAGGATAACAAGGAAAAACAAGGAATTGATACTTGGCACACCGTCTTCATGGCATACTTCTACTCGTCGAATGATTTCCCAATACTAGGTTTATTGAGAAGCTAGCTTAGTTAGACAATCATCACTAAACCGAAGTTAGCTGCCAATCCAAGGATTAGCAAACCAATAGGTCTAATGCCCAAGGATCAGCGAGAAAGCAACTACACACTTTGGGCATAGAGTTAAGCTATCATTACAACTTTCTATTCGCACGAGCCATATTGATAAGACTATTTTATCAACAATCTACTATCGCGATCTAAGCACGTGCACAAGCATCTAAACAATCATTCGAGGAAAAGGCGCGAGGCCACATTCTAACTTTGGAGGAGATGGGAAAAAGAATCACCCCATTGATCAAAGCATTATCAGGCTTCTGATAACGCTACAATATGTATTTGGATTCTTTCGAAAGATACATCTTGCAACATTCAAGGGAGATTGTAAGACAATAACATGACAGAATATTACACTAGTGTAGTTAGGGTAACATACTATGATTGGTAATCACAATGCTGGCACGTCTCCTCGTATCCCAACCATGTGTTGATCAATTCACAGGGGGTCCTAGGTTCCATCGTGGCACTGCAAACTTCAATCGAGACGACATTACCGAATCCACGACCAATGGTATGGTTTGCCAGAGGATAAGATATATTGGAGGAGATCTTGCACCGACAGCTTTAGGCACAAGACAAGGTAAAAAGGAATTTGATTTAAAATTTGAGACTACCAATGCAAGGAGTGTGTATGGAACAAACATGGCATAAACCACACACTAAGGTCATGTTGTCCCCACAGGTATGATGGATAGCAAGATTCGCTTAAAACTTGGTCTAGGTATGTGACAACAAGAGACCAACATCTACATACCATCATGGACGGACAATAAGGGAAGCGAATTCACAAGGATGAGAGTTGAACATTTTTTTTAAACCACATCAACATTCTAGACCAAACCTATAAGCTCCACATGATACTCGTTCATAGTGGCTAATCTAGAACAAATCCGTCAACCAACACACCACATCATATAATTTCTTGACCAACATATCATGCCACCAACAACGCGTGGATACACACCATAACATAAAGGTCCACAAAAGGAAGCAAGCAACTCTAGTAGCAAGCATCACTCAGACTACTCCTCAGGTTGCTGGTCCATGTTCTCCGCATAACATGTATCTTCAACTCCTTCACTCTCCATGTCAGGCATTGCTGAGGTATTGCCACCAATTCCTCATTCGTTGTGGAGCCATCATCAGCGAAGATGACCCCAGGTACTCTCTTAGCCGTTCCGAGAGAAATGTGGTGAAGCTGACATAAACATGTTGAAATTTTTCATGCAACCACCAAATCTCTCAAGAATTACTCTCCTTTCAAGCTTCCTTTTGTCATAGCACGTCTTGTACCAAAGGCCTAATGCCATTGGCAAAGGGTACCAAGCATCTCCAAAACTGTCTTTATGCACAAAGGTCCTGTGCATAGCCTTCTTTCTCTTGATAGTCTGATCCTTAGCAATTGTTATGTGTGCAATCCATTTCATCAACATGCTCCTTTCTTATCCCACGTCTTGCAGCCTTATCATATTTGAAATCACGATTGAGAAACTCGAACGCATTCTCCAAATAGGAGTAACTCTTCATCATAGCAACCATAGCACTGGAAGCTATACTGTTTCTACTTTCAGCTTCATCGTTACTACCAGCAAGCGTAGTCCCACTAAGTTGACACCATACAACATGGGATGGGTCACCTCCAGAAACATACGGCGATGGCACGAGCAACCATATCTCAACCCTTAGTACCAAACCCTTCAAAACCTTGCAAAAATCACATTGGTACTTCCCAAGAATTCCTACCTCGAGCGATAACGGAGGTCCAAACAAAGGGACACATTATCATCCTTGGCGGAAACTCCACCAAAACTAGGGACAAACTTGGATGCTGATTCTCTAGCTCCATACTCCACTGATAGTTAAGCTCTCAACTCGTGGAATAGCCCACAGAGTGTAGAACTTGCCATAGCGAAGAGGGCTTTCCATATTCTTCCAAAAACTTCTTGACACCATAAGGCTTACAAGTGGCAGGTTGTTGATGCAGCACTCACCCTTAGTTGACTCTTGCTTGGTATGCTCCACTCATGCTCTTAGCACCATCGAATCATGACTCTCATGAATGGAGGTTATATTGGTTAATTTGTATCGAAAGAGAAGTATTCATTTATAAGGAAAGAAATAGTGTTGCACCCTTGCAATGATCATGTGACATGATGCATGCACGTTCCGTACGTCCTCACAAAACTAGAAAACAATAGATTCTAGCGTTTTAAGCGGTGGCATACATACAACTCTCATATAGCAGAAACTAGTCGAACTATACGAACTTGCGTGGTTAGTGTACCTGCAGAAGATTCCATTTCAGCCCAAAATCCCACATGAATGCAAGCGACATAAAAACTCGACACCTTAGGAATAAGGTCAAAGCTCCGAATACAAACAACTCCTATTACACACCCTTCTCCACACAGGAATACCCCCGATATCCCTACATGTAGGCGGACGCTAACCAATCATCGTCAGAAGACGACATCCCACACATGGGACACTTTCATATAAACATGTGTGAAACATGTAAATAATCCGGTGTCGTATAAGCACTCCCCTAGACCGGCAGTGTATCCGATCATGCTCTCACAACTCACACTTACCTTGGCGTTGAACCGACTTACCAGAGCATAGAGGATTATGAAATCAAACATAACCATTCAAGTGAATGGCCCCCATACATATCCGTCGTGTATGAGCGCGACAAAAGAAAATATGATGCAATATCCCAAAGTTAGCCTGTTAGTTAGCCACCTAGTAGTCCTTAACTGGGCATATAGGACACGACCAATCGGCACACTCTTAGTTTTGAACTCATAGTTTTCAATCACCTATATATCTATAAGTTGGCAAATAGTTTTGTAAAATAAATCCTTTTGTTTTTTAAACACTCAAGTGAACAGTAAGTGCTGAACCATGGAGCTGATGCCATCTGTAACGGAACCGACCAACTAACATAATTACTGTTCACTAATCGAGCCACCGTGGCAGCTTAAGTAGTAAACCGCAATCATATTAGCCCGGTAGTCCGCGAAATCTCGAAAGATCTCAAACTTTTACAACATAACACCCTAATCGTAAGTTCAGCAGTTCCCATTCACTTGATCAACAGTTTTCAAATAAGATAATTATTACAACCTAAACTTTTCAAATAATCAGCGGAAGTAGATATTCTTGAAATTACACTCACACCTACATTTTTTAAATACTGTGCCAGCTTAGGGTCGACTGCTTCAAAAGCATGTAGATGAGATATAAGAGTTGACTTGCCCGAAGTCTATTCCTCCCGTAACGGGATATAAGTCCACCGTGTCACCACCGTGGTAGCCTCCACGGGCGGACGTACGTTGTGAGCACTGGGTGTGATCGCACCCACGGTGATGTACGAAATTCTTTATAGTATACGCATCTTTACCGTATCCGCACCCACCAGGCCGAAATAGCAGCACCCACAGCCCAGCTGGAAATCCCATGGCTGCTTCATTCTTGCAACTCGATAGCCCACAACATAAACACAAGCAGCAGCGACAGCAAGCCAGGAGCACAGCAAGCTGCAAGCAGCGGTACGCATCTGACCTGATCTCTCCTTTTCGTGTGATCCTTAAGCAACTTTAAATGATTTTAATTTTTTAATTCCTGTCTTTTCTTGTGGACGCTAGGAAAATCATGGATACGTTTTTGAAAAGAAAAGTACCAGATATTAATTTTGAAGAGGAGATCAAATATGACCCAGGCAAAAGAAAGGAAATTGATTCTTACCATCCAAATCATAGAGAGACAGTGAGAAGGAAATATTTGGAGAATGGACCATGCCAACCTCGCAAGTGCATTTTTCCCTCGACACAGATTGGGGAAAAAGATAATCCAAGAAGATTTCAACCAGAATGGTTTGATGAATTTGGAGGTTGGCCTGAATATAGTGAATCAAAAGATAGGGCATATTGTTTCTATTGTTTCTTGTTCGAGAAAAAAGGATGCGGGATATAAAGCATTCGTTATTGATGGTTGGAACGGTTTCCACAGGAAAGAGAGACTAAAGACTCATGTTGGCGATGTTGGTGGAGCACATTATATTGCTATGAAGAAGTGTGATGATTTGTTACAAAGAAATCAGCACATAGATGTTGTTTTGCATAGGCAAAGTGATGCATCTAGGAGGGCTTATTTTACTAGATTGAATGGATCCATTGATACTACTAGGCTTCTATTGAAGCAAGGCTTGCCTTTTCGTGGTCATGATGAGTCAAATGAGTCTTTGAATAAAGGGAATTTCTTGAAGGTTTTTGATTGCTTAACTGATCATGATCCAGAGTTGGGGAAAGCAGTGGGTCTTGCGGGTAATAGTCGTATGGTGGCTCCTAAAATTCAGATAGACATTGTTGAGTGTTTTGCAAATGAAATTCTACATTCTATTCTTGAAGAACTTGGTGATGATGTGTTTTGCTTGCTAGTTGATGAGTCAAGAGATGTTTCTTGTAAAGAACAAATGGCAGTGGTTTTGAGGTATGTTGACAAATGTGGAATTGTGAAAGAGAGGTTTGTTGGTCTTGTGCATGTGACTGAGACTTCTTCTTCTGTCTCAAGTCATCTATTGATTCTCTACTTGCAAAATTTAAGCTCGGCTTAAAGAAAGTTAGAGGCCAAGGATATGATGGTGCTAGCAACATGCGAGGTGAGTTCAATGGGCTAAAATCATTAATTATGAGAGAAACTAGGTCAGCATACTATGTCCATTGTTTTGCTCACCAACTTCAGTTAGTTATTGTGGCTGTTGTGAAAAAACATAAGGGTATTAGCAATTTCTTGACCATGATTCATAGCTTACTAAATGTGGTGGGTGAATCGGCCAAGAGAAGGGATATGATTAGAGATATCAATCATGAAAAAGTGACAAAGGCCTTAGGTTGCGGGCAGCTCGAAACTGGGAGAGGGTTAAATCAAGAGCAATGTCTTCAAAGACCTGGAGATACTCGTTGGAGTTTGTTGGCAGATCTTAACGCAATCACTAGAATTAGGTAAATGCGACTGGCGTCTGGTAGCTAAGCCTACCGCAAACCCGAACTACCACCGGAGAGAGGGTGTCACAATTCCTCTTCCGGCAACATCCTAAGCATGCTAAGCTAAGCTAGACTCTAGTGACGACGTAAGACCGACCAAGGGTAACTCCCGCAGCGCACAGGTACCGCTGTAGCACTTCAACCTGGTGAGTATTCCGGTGTCGAATTTGTAGTTCGCTCACGGGAAGCGGACTAAGACTCTCTAGCAAATGTCTGATGGAAACCCGTGGTGGTCCTACTCAATCTAAGCTATTGCAATTGATAAAGGGGGTGAGTGTTGATATGAGTGATAAACTAAGGGTAACTAGTAGGTAGCTAGCTAGGTGGGAGGACAACGAGTGAGTAAGGACTCCTAGGTATCTAACTATACTTCTGTGTTCTAATCTAACTAGTGTAACGACTTAACTAAACTAATGCCTAGACCATCGATGTGATAGGGGAAATCGGCTGACAAATAGGAGGGTTGCGTTCCCTGTGGGACTAACTCCTATTCCAGTGGACCTTTGACTTTAATGGGCGCCCTACAGCCGACCCCTGATGCAAGTAGATATAACTGGAAGGCTGCATTCTGTCACAACCGCCCCCACTAATATACGTCGGAAAGTGAATGGATTTACCAATCAAAAGTGAATGGAATTACCAATCAACGATAGGGTGCATCCACTATTAAGCACTAGCCTAAGCACCTCGCCTAATCCAGTCTTAAGACTCCGACTACCACGTAAGTAGCCTCGGCCCTAGTTGGTAGTGAAACACACACAAAGGATCTAGACACTAACTAGTTCAGACTCTACACTAACGAGACTAAGGCACAACACTACTACACTAGTATAGCGTGCACTAAGTAAATACGAAAGTAAAGTACTCAAAGTAAAGACTTAATAAAGTAAAGCAAGACTATATTAATATAAGAAAAGTACTTCAAAGTAAAGGTACAAGAGCTATACCAGATTCTCCGGAAGACGACTCCGGAGACCGAGCTTCGCTCGACTCGACTCTAACTCCCACTCTAGACTAGACTACACTACTCTTGATCTCCCAAGAGAGCTTGAGCTTGAGAACACTAATGTGAACTACTTGGGGACACTTTACAATGAGAGACTAGGGGGGTATTTATAGTGGAGGTGGAGTAGGGGTTACTCCAGCGCCACGTCAGCGATCCGTGTGCTCTCCGTCATGCGCCGTTGGATCAAACCGACCTTCCACCGACTTGAATGGATGGCTCTTGGTGCAGGACACGTGGGAGTCATGCAGGAAGGCGGTGGAAGCAAACCGACCTTGAGTGGGGCCCATGTGCAGGTCGGCCGACCTGGGTGTGGCTGACCTGTGGGTCCACTGGCCTTCTAGAAGGTCCAGGTGGCAGTGGGAGCAGTGCCATGGTGTCTGGCCACCAAAGGTGGGTCGCCGACCTGGCACTGGACCCCTGGTCCATGTGGCAGCTTCCTGGTGCTGTCCTGGCTTGTCACGTGTAGTCTTATCCGAAGTTGGGTTCACTTGATATCTTGCTTGCTTCTATGTGGATCCTTGGTCCATTGTACCAATCGGGTGGAATGTTGTGTTGTGGTACATTTGGATCCAGGATCAGGCTCTCCTGTAGAATGTCAGGGACCTGCTTGGTGGTCAGAACCTGGTGGGACCAGAATCAGGTCAGTAGACCTGGGTTTTGGTCTCACAGGGCCTGTTTCCAGCTTTCCTGCATTTCACAAGCTAAGAATACAAGTGGAACTTTATTAGTGATAAATATGCTCATGTGATGCTTATCTTCCTTCTATCGAGGACTGTTGACGGATTTCTGAGTGTACCAAAACTGGTCTTTATTCTCGTCAACAAGATCCCCAAGCTTAACCTTTGCTCGTCCCGAGCAAACGATCAAGACTTGGTTCGATTGGATCAGGTATCATTACTAAATTAACATCTCAATAGTACTAAGTGCACAACAAAGAACTTCTCCTTGAATGGAAAATTTAGCAATGTTAACATACCCATATTACTCTAGCACCCTGTTAACACCAGATTTTGGTCAGGAATATGACAGGTGGGCCCGCAGGGAGCAGAGAGAGCAATTCGGCAAATGCATATGCGGTCGGCTAATTTCCATGCGTTCGGCAAATGATCAAGCGGTCGGCTATGACGGTTTTGTTCGGAGGCGAAAGAAGGAAAGAGGGAGTGTTGACGGTCGTTAAGTGCCAATTTTTACCATCAACTAGACATGAGAAAGGACCTAAATATAATTACCAACTAGATATAGGGGTTACACTAATGAAATTCCACGAGTTTTGGTGAATGTCCATTTCGCGGGGTGTCGGTGAAAATACCCAAGGAAGGCCCACACGTCGGGTTTACATAGAGATAATTGGGAACCGGTGAAAATTCTGTAATCTGGAAGGTTCAAGAAGGCTCGGACCAAACGGGAGCCCGAACGGGCTCGGTGGAGAGTTGGCCGACTCCCCTTGGGCGGCCGGCCCACTTCCCTTCAGCCAATCGGCGTCGGCCTCGCGGATCCCTGTTCCACCGCCTTTGAGGATGAATAATAATCGTCCGTTTAGGTCGGTTTGATCCGAGGGCTGCGGTGCATCCTATGAGGCTATATAAGCGGGGCCCTGGCCCTTGGAGGAGGCATCCCTTGAAACCCTAATTCATTATTTCCGAGAGGATCGGTGAGGGGGTCCCTTGAATGGATCTCCTCCCTAGAGCCTAGCATTCAAGATAGATAGAGAGAGTATAGGGTGGAGGTAGAGTTGGAGGAAGCCTGGCATGTCGGTGTCTCCTCTCTAGTTGTACCTGCGGGATCAAGTCTCCTAACCCGAGGCTTGGTTCTAGGATCATTCTGCAATTCAACTTCTGATACTAGTAAGTTCTTGTTATTATTGCTCTTTGGTTTACGAGTTTACTTTATTCGCTTCCGGTTGGGAATAGAGTAATCGTTCGTAGCGTAAGCGTGGTGCTTGGGCTAGGTTCACTTGTAGATGCTCCCTATCTGGCCGGAACCGTGGTAGTATTGAGGGAAGTGACAATCCCTTTGTTACCTTTGTAATCCACTTCCCGTCAGTAGGTAAGGTAGGTCCAAAAGTGCTAGGTTAAGCATCCTATGTGGTGTCTTTTCTTAGGTGCTCCCATAGAGTAGTAGTTGCAAAGCTTGCCATAGGTTGGAAGAAGACTGTGGTAGTAATCCTCTCTATATCACTCATTACCTTGTGTGTAGCTCAGGGGTTAAGTATAGACTTGGGTTAGTCAGATGCACATTTTCTCCTAGCGGATAAATAAATAACGATACTGAATATCTCCCGGGTGAAGTGCTCACCGATATCCGTGCGCTTGCGGATTATTTCTCTTTGATTCTTTCGTGTGCGTATCTAGTATCAACAAGCATTTAAAGCGCCGTTGCCGGGGAGAAAGACGGTCTTTGAGATAACCTTAAGTCATGCTTAGCCTTGTATTATACTTTTATCTTTTCTTGTTTTCTTTTGCCTTTTATTTTCTATCCTTATAGATATCCCAAATTCCACGCCTATCCACCAATATCTTGCACCCATGAGCACATGCTTAGAGCCTCTAGAACCCATGATTTTCACATCTAGCTATGAGCTACACCAATCTGTGGTTGCAATAGGTCAAAGCCAACCCTTTTACATAGCTAGAGTCCTATCTTCTAATCAAGAGGGTAATGTACCCAAGGTCCTATCCTCATCCGGAGAGGGTAATGAACCCCAAGTCCTATCCTCTGATCAAGTAGGTAATGAACTTTTGGCCACACTGAGGGAATCTTTTAATCTTCCTATAAACATAGGTTTAGACCTAGCCTTACAAGACCATGTTCTTCTTCAACATTTTTTTATGGGTCTTATTGCCTTTGGAGGAGTTTTCCTTTCTTGACCCTTTAGTGAAGTGAGGTTTGTCCTTATTATTAGTGGACACACTCCTTGCACTAGCCTTCATGATAACATCCTAGAGGTAGAGAAGGAATCATCCCACAAACTAGAAGAGGAAGTTTCCATAGCCACTTTGCAAACATTCAAATCCCATGATTTGGCTACCCATCCCAAACTAGTAGTACTCCAAAGTCCCCTAAGGGAAGAAGTAATTCTACCCTTAGAGATTCTCTTTGATAATGATTTTGGGAGGAGTTTTAACTTCCCACTTCATAAGAGATCTTTTAGTGCATGCATTATAAATCTTTTCAGGAAGAGATCTCTTAGAAAGCGTCTCAAATCCAATCCCTTTGAAGGATGCTTAGAAAGACTCAAGGATGGCATATCAAGTGATGCCATGGAAGGAGAGCGTAGCCATTTAGAAACCACCTTCGTCTTCTCTCCTTTTATGACCACATCAAAAATAGAATATGAACCCACCTTTAAACCCATCCTTGACCCCTATGACTCGTTTTATGCTCTTTCTCCTAAACCACCCAATGATCCTAGAAATCCATCTAGCTATCCCATGCATAGGAATCATCAAAACCATAAAGAGGATCGCGAAGAGCAACATCCATGGCTAGAGAGCATTAAAAACCTATGTGCTATTGCCATTGAATGGATGGACAAGGCCTTAGATAAGATCATTTTGAGAGTCGGTCCAAGGGGAATTTTGGACATTTATGTCGAGTCACCCTTGGAAGTGGAAGATGATGGAGGCTTCAATGAGCAAAGTAGTTACTTCTTAAACACCCCATCAAGACCTTGCTCATATGAAAAAACCTCCTGATTCACTTAGTCTCTCCAACATTACCACACACGAGATCTTCGACCCCATCATGCTCCTTGTTTCTAAAGACATTGAAAGGGTGGTTGTAGATGCATATGTTCGCCATAAACACTGCAGATCTCGTCGTGTTGAATCTTGATATAGTATACATAGACTGGTGTTGGAGGGGGAACCACTTCACCAATTCACATCTTGAAGGTTTCCCAAGGACAAGCTTAGTGTCCTAAAACAAGCACTTTCGAGACCATGACATGAGTGTACACCTTTTCACCGTGTCTTTTGCCCTTGTTAAATAAGCATAGATTCCTTCGGGTATTCTTGTCACTAACCTTTCCAGTTCGAAGCAAAAAGATCAAAGGAACAACAAATGCAAGGTATGTCCAACCAATCATTATGCAACATTGAATTGCATTCATCCAATCTTGATTTCGCCAAATTCAAGCTTGGGGATATGTTTCCATAAATAGATTCCTTGCCATGTTGCTACACTGTCTTGGTTGTTCCTACCTTTAAGGCATGCTCAGTTTGTTAAACATTAATCATGCTCTGTCATCACTATTTGAGTAAATCTCTATAGTGCTTTCATGTTACCTTTGTCTACCATAGTAAGTGTTGGTTTAGAAGTACTGTATACATGCTTCTATTGGCTTTTAAATTAAGCGTGGTGCTTAGGTTAAATAGCCTTCCTTAATCTAATTAGACATGGAGTCTAGTTTGGTTACTGAACTAAAAACTGCTGTAGTAGACATTGGTATATTTTGTTGGACTAACCCCTGCAGAAAAAACATCCAAAATCCAAATTGGGAAAGTCCTGAGATGAACTCACATCAGAGATGAAGCAAGGCATATGATGAACTCCGACAACTTCACATAGAAGACATAGCTCATTCATCGTCCAAGAAAGAGTTGAAAGAATTTATGGCGTACCTATTTATGGTGAACCTGCCAAATCACCACTTCAGTAATGGAACAAAGAAGGAGAGAAGAGTGCCACAAGAAGGATCTACATCAATGGCACTCACCCAAAAGCGGTGGATGAACAAGGTGACAAGCTATGAGAAACCTTGAAGACATCATAGCATTGAGCCCAAAACTCGAGCTAGGACACCAATGAGAAGCATGGCGCAACTCGCCTCATTTTGGCCATTCAAAGACCTACTCTTGTGTTCTTGAAGACACCATCTTGCACGTCGGTAGCAAAAACAAGCATGTCATGATAGCATGCATCCTTGTGTCAACCAATCACCATCAAGGGTTGACTACCGACCAAGCCCAAGAAGACCATGAACAATACATTTGCAAGATGATGTCCCTATGCCATTGGAGATGAAGCCTGCATACAATTAATGATGTCCCTTCCTTGATCATCAAGACGGATGGCGTATCATTAACTGCAACTCTTCGCCATGCTGCTAGAAGACAAAGACCATCAAGGAAGAACTCGAGTCTACATCTCCAATGAACATCAATTAGTCAACAAGACTCAACAAAAATCAAGAATGTTTGACAAAAGAAGATCATGCAACTGTCTGCATCCTCATATCTTGGATTGGACAGTCCAAAGAAAAGCAAAGTCCAAAGGAGAGATCTTTGCTCAATGGACCTAGAATCGAGAGCCCTCTCCGATAGACTTAAAAATAGAGGATGGACAGTGTCTAAAGAACATGGAGTTGCAACACACTTCGAGGGATGAATCAACACACAAACTTGGCTTCTAGTGACGAGCAACAACAAGCTTGGGGGAGGAAGGCTGCCGACTCCTCCAATGATGATCCAACAATGAGCTCCCTCTTCTCAAGCCCTCGTCGCTCTAGCACACTGGTTTGCAATCCCTCCACTCACAATTACTTCCTCTCTATAACTTTAAATGTTTTCTGTAGATGTCATACACACAAATCAAGCTTAAGACAAACTAAAATCAATCCTTAAGAGAAGAAGTAATGTTGAGCAAATGTTCTATGCTAATTAAAATTTTCAACCCAACCTTTTTGTAGCATAGAATATGACCTTTACCTTTAAGACAACTCTACCCTTGTTATTTGTATATTCCTTCGGGTATGTTGTTGACGGTCGTTAAGTATCAATTTTATATCGTCAACGCAGCAAGAGAAAGGACTAATTTGAGTTCACCTGTTAGATATAGGGGTTACACGACGAATTCCATGAGTTTTGGTGATTGTCTATTTCTGCGGGGGTTATCGGAAAGAGAACCAAAGGAGGCCCACATGTCATGATTACATAGAGATAAAGACCGAACGGGTAAAATTGTATAATCTAGAAGACTCCGGAAGGCAAACCCTAGAAGTCAGGACCCACACAGCGGGTTGGCCGGTCGGCCGACCCAAGGGGGAGCGGCCGACTCCCCACCTCCACCAATCGGTGGAGTCTCGTGGATCCTTTGCCTCCACCGCCTTTGAGGATGAATAATTATCGTCCATTTAGGTCGGTTTGATCCGAGGGCTGTGGTTCATCCTAGGGGCTATATATTCGAGCCCCGGCCCCCGGTGAAACCTAATTCATTCAAGAGTTCATTCTCTCATCGTAATTCGGAGAAGCCAGCCACCATCTCAATTAGAGCTCCATAGTTTAGTAGCATAGCTACATAGGAATAGATCTAGAGGGATCAAGCCTAGCTTGGAGTCCGGATCTCGTCGGAGTTCTTGGTAATTCCCTCTACATTCTTGTAATATTCATCATTGTTCGTGATACTATGAGTAGTACTTTATTCTATTCTATTATATCGGACTTGACTTTGCTCTATTTGATTATGTTCTCAGTTATATCGTTCTTAGTTTACTTTGATTATATGTTTAGCATAGTTGGACTAGAATTATGTTTATGCATAGGATCTTATAGCGCTTGCTCATTAGGCCAATGGGTGAGTGGTAGATATTGTGTAGGCATGGTGCCTATACCGTATTTATCCGCGATTGCACCCTATATTCCGGATCGTGAGGTAGATCGCGGAGTGACAGATCTGTTGAGTCCTTTGTAGCCCTTCCCCGAGTATAGGTCTAGCGAACAAACCTATTACATTGAAGTCATTGCTATGTCTCTTGTCTTCTCGGTAATATCACTATGCATAGATGTAACCTTTTCCCGCCATGATTGCTAGATGTTCTTGCACTAATCATTGTATGCTTTGACTTTATAGTTAGAATAACATAGGATTATACCCTAGATCGTCCTAGTCCATGCTAGTGTTATAAGCTTATAGTGCTAAGTTGAGATGGCTTATTACTATTATTTTATGTGGCTAAATGCTCTCATTTATCTTATGTCATTTATCATTCATTCCTATATTTTATGTGACACTTACCCTGTATGAGATGATTGATACGGACAAGGTTAAGCTCTCCATTATCGCATGTGCATTGCTCATCACTCATTATCCAGTGCATTCCCTTCCCGGTGGTAAAATTATAAATAACGATACCCGGATTACTCCTGGTTAAAATGCTACATCGGTATTATCGTGCGCTTGCGGATCCCATATTTATTTCTAGTAGCAGTTGCATTATTAGTACCAGCATTTTTGGCGCCATGTTGGGGATGACAACCTAACACTGAGTGGCGTTAGAAATGTCAACAAGCATTTTTGGCGCCGTTGCCGGGGAAGGTTGAAAGCCAATGGATAATGAGCAGCATTGCACTACATAATGAGATTGAGCACTGTCACCATTCTCTACTCATACAGCCTTACCCTTGTCTTTTCGTCTATTTTATATCTTATGCAGGGTAATGTATGAAAAAGACAATCCTTCCGATAATTATATTGACGATCCGAAGCTTTATTCGGGGAAAGCGAAACCGGGTTGAAGAAGACCAATCAATCATCATCATCATCAACTCAACTTGGAAGTTTGTCGAAGCGAAAGTCAACCTTTCATGCGAGACTTGACACCAGCGTTTGAAGCCATGGCGAACAAGTCATTCCGCGAGTTCTCGGCTCAACTACGGACAACATTCATGCTTTGGACCAGCTGCGGACATCGAAGGAGCTTTTGAGCTCAAGCCTGCGCTAATCAACATGGTGCAAGCAAGCCGGTTACGTGGGAAGGCCCATGAAGATGCTAGTGCTCATCTCCAACACTTTCGGAGATATGTAGCACATTCACTATCAAGGATGTCCCCGAGAGATGCTATACTACTTCGCCTCTTCCCATTCTCACTCTTGGGGAGAGCGACGGTGGTTCTACGCCAATAAGGAAAAGAATACTACGTGGGCACTATGTTCCACCAATTTCTTGGCGAAGTTCTTCCCCATGGGCAAGACAAATGCTCTTCGTGGGATGATATCAAGCTTTCAGCAACATCATGATGAGACTGTCCCAGAAGCTTGGGAGCGCTTTCAAGATTACATCCTCGAGTGCCCTCATCATGGCATGGAGAATTGGCTGCTTATGCAGACATTCTACCATGGGCTCAGCAACAGCACACGTGAGACGATGGATGCTGCTTTGGAGGTGCATTCTTATCACTCACTATTCCTCAAGCCACGGCTCTTGTGGAGAAGATGGCATCCAACCAAGGTTGGAGTGAAGAAAGAACTCGGACCCGCAAGAGAGGTGGAGGAATGCACCAGGCTGAAGAGGTAGACATGCGTACGCCAAAATGGATTTGCTAATAAAGAGGCTCGATGAGAGAGCCCCGAGAGAAGAAAGAAGTCATGCATATACATGATGCTCGCATGACATGTGAAGAGTGTGGAGAGACGGGCACACAGGTGCTAACGCCCGGCTGAAGGAGGACGTGAACTACCTCAATAACAACAACAATAATAATTACTATCGTCCTCGCAGAATCAAGGTTGGAATCAATAGCGAGGCCTAACTACTCGGGCAATTATTCGAGGCAACTATCAAGGTAACTCCTCCTACAATAATTACAACCAGCCGCCTTTGAGAGAGTTAGTGCTGAATCAAGGCAAGATGATGGACAATCTGTCCAAGAAGCTGACATCAAATGACAAGGTCCTAGAGACACTCAGCAACAGAATGGATGGCTTTTCCAATGCCATCAAGAGTCAGCTCAGCTTCAACAAGATACTTGAGTCGCGGTACAACGGCTTGTCAACCTTGCTCCCTCCACTGGTCAAGGTAAACGGCGGGACAACCCGAAGAGCTCGAGACTGCAAATCTTGTTGATATATTCAATGTAGAAGATAGCCGGAGTGATCCATCGAAGGGGTCATGGATTGACTCAACTACGCAATCAAGAAGGGCGATCCGGGAGAGCGGTCATTCCGATCTCCATTGGAAGTACTAACTTTAATGAGGCAATCTGTGACTTCGGTGCAAGCATCAACATCATGCCAAGAGTGATATATGAAAAGCTATTCAGATGCCCCTTAGCATACACAACTATGTGCTTACAGCTTGCAGATCAGTCACTCCGTGTTCCTTTGGGAATACTTGAAGATATATGTGTACGAGTAGGCAACTCGTATGTTCCAGCAGACTTCGTGGTAGTGGATACAGGCAGTGATGAAAGGTCCCCTGTCATTTTGGGACGACCATTCTTGAACACTGCTGGAGCCATCATGTATGCCAACACTGCCAAGATCATCTTCAACATCGAAGGCAAGAAAGAAACCTTGTTCTTCAAGAACAGAGTGCTGCAGTTCCCAGCACACCCTCATCAACAGAACAGTGAGAAGAAGAAGAATCCAGCTAAGAAGAGCAAGAACAAGAATAAGAAGACCAAGAAGACGGAGACAGTAAGGATGGTCACTACAGTCCACAAGGAGCATGACCACTTACTCAGATCCCCACGTCTAATCAAGAAGGATGACCCGGGTGTCCCAACCATTCAATGCTCCATCAACGAAGCTTTTTCAATAAAGGCATGCCGTGACACCCGGATCGGGCGTCAACATTATGGCCAAGGTAACCTATGAGTATCTATATGGCACTATGCCTTTGGAGCCTACCTATGCACAAACGGATGGCGGATCGGACATTCCGCTTTGTCGAAGGAGAAGTGAAGGATGTCCTCATCCGGATAGATGACCATTATGTCCCTACGAGACTTTCTAGTCATTGACATGGGAGATGACTACGATCCTCCAATCATCCTAGGAAGACCATTCCTGAACACCACCCGAGCTATTATCTATATTGGGACGGGGAGAGATCCATTTCCACTTTCCCACTGAGAAGGTACGCCGCTACTTCAATAATAATTACATAATCACTGAGGAGCCCAAGAAAAACAGAGCAAGGAGAAGGCAGCGTACCCGTCGCCAGAACAAGAAGAACATCACTACAGATGGATGGGCTGACTATGAGGGAGAAGTATTCAGATATGAAGATCGGTACCCAGAAGAGAAGAACATTGTAGAAGAACCCGAAGAGGTGCTACTAGAAGAAAACCAAGTGCCCCAAGAAACTTTCTCCTCAAGGTCATCTTCTCCAACAAAGAAGGTGTGGAAGGTAAAAGTAAAATCAGAATCAATTCCTACACACGAGGCGACATCATCCGAAGCGCCAGCCAATGCGCCCCTTGAAAAATGAGCGAACATGACAAGTCCTGTTCGGAGGACTTAAAACCACCGAACGCCGCGCCAAGAGGTAACTTGGTATTTATCGCATTACTTTTCAGCATTATATTTTTACCTTAGCATATTTATTTCCCTACTTGCATCTTAGTTGCATCTTTACTCTTTTATCTCCGCATTTGAAAAGAAAATAAAGATGTTGTGCATTTGCATCCGTAAAATCGTCAAGCCCCATGTGAATAGTCATTCACTTGTGGTGGCACAAAAATAATTTCTCGGCATATTTATTTCCCCTGTCTCGCATTCCTTAAATAATAAAAAGATAAAAATATTTCTTGTGATCCTGTTAGAACAAATCTAAGTTAAGAAAGTTCTAGACAACCAAGGCCTAGAGGTTTTATCACTAACGCTTAATTAGTTCCACAAGCTTTGTTGTCTATTTTGAGCTTCACAGAACATCAAGGATCAAGAAGAGCTAACAAGCAGAAGGACATCCAGTCCCCTGTCAGAGTGCTGCCCGCGACAATTGAACGCTGTCTCCAACAGCAACTATCTACGACACTCTGGAGGACTAGAACGTCTTCGTGCACATCGGCAACATCGCGAGACTATGTCAACATCCAGCTTGGGGGAGAGCATCCCCGTGTACCAAGCTAAGTGTTTCCAACTTATCTATGTATGCCTTATTAGAGTGTGCTTTGTTAAAACAAACTAAAAAAAAGATGCATAACCATAGAAACCCGTAAAAGATTTCCTTATTTATCTTTTCTACTTTTGGAGAGCTCTTGCAATCTGTTTTAAAAGTTATCCCCTAGAATAAACTCTATATGGAGATGATGAATAGTTGCTCTGCCGTAATTCCTTTCAAGTACCTAGTTTTCAACCTTGCACTCTCCCGAGTTTTGGACACAACTTTGTTTAGATTTGAGATTTGCTCAACACGAAACTTTGTGGGTAGCGAACACTTGATCTAAGTCTAGGTGGTTGACGGGTAAGATATGGGAAGGTTTTGAGCTGCTTTGTCCATCTTGTTCCTAGAGATACTAGAGTTCGGAGAATTTATCTCGTGAAAATATTAAATTCCTGCATGATGAGTTCCTTTATGATGAGAGTTCAAATTCCTACCACAGCCATATATTCATGCTTACTAGATTAGGAAAACCCATCTGTTTATATAGATCATATTGTAGGTTTGAGTGTAGACTTTATAGGCATTGAGTGTGGTTATGCTATGGACCCATAAGGAATTAGTCACACAGATAAAGTCAATACTATGTGCTCTCCATCCATTGATCTATGCTACTTCTGTCCTCAGAAGCATGCACCCATTTTATAAATGTTATATTCATTCTATGCTACTTCTGTTCCTCGAAGTACCACCCACATATAGATCTATATCCACCACATATTGTGCTATCTCTACCTTAGAGATACGCACTTATGCTGCTCCTACACTGGGAGTACGCATCCATCCATTCATCCATCCACATATACATACGCCATTCATTTCACATCATCCAGAAAAGGTTCTACTCCTATTCTGGGAGTGAACGTCTAGAAATAATCATTGCCATTTCATTGCCTACATAAAAAGCTCCAGTCATTATCATTTCAAGTTATACACTCCCTGTGCTAAAGTTTCGTTTTCAGAGGATTGGTGACTCTAAAAAAAAAGAAGAAAGAAAGAAAAAGAAAGAGTAGCCAAGTCCTTCCATTCAAGAAGTTTCAAGGTTTCCGAATAAAGGGAGTCATGTTATCACCATGTAGAAGTAGATGTTCACCAGTTGAGTACCCCTCATAATCATTTTCTTATCACCATCATCCTATTATCATCTTATCATCCATTCCACTTCCTCATTCACATGCACATATGACTTTAATATTATTTTAGTTCCTATTGGATCCATGTCTTAACTGTGCAATATATGCAAGTGAGTGTGAGTGTCTCCCCACCTATGAGCTCCACATAAGCCTATTAGAAAGTAGGGAGAGAGAGAGAAGGCATTTTCCACTATGCCTTAGTTCCACAAATACCACATATTCTGAGAAAAGAGAGAAGGCATACACTACTCATGCCTTAGAAAGGATCCAGAAATACCACAAATGAGAGACTTGAAAGGTTCATACAAGGAACTCGAGTTTTATTTCAAAACCTTGCAAAAACTCCGGGATAATAGTTGATCAAAGAGCGAGAAACATGGCGCTTGACTTCACCGTTCTATCTTTCAACTACTCAAGACCCAAGTGACGGTTACAAGCCCCATGGTGAAAGGTAATATGAGTGAGTTTTGAGTCAGAATAGTTCACTCTAATCCGGAGGAGAGTTCTTGTTTGAACGCATGTGTACTTGTGAGGAGTGAAAGTATTGTAGCAACTCCTGATCCATCACTGAGTCTATCTTTGCTCAGGGACGAGCAAAAGGTAAGCTTGGGGGAGTTTGTTGACGGTCGTTAAGTATCAATTTTATATCGTCAACGCAGCAAGAGAAAGGACTAATTTGAGTTCACCTGTTAGATATAGGGGTTACACTGACAGAATTCCATGAGTTTTGGTGATTGTCTATTTCTCAAGCGGGGGTTATCGAAAGAGAACCAAAGGAGGCCCACATGTCGGGATTACATAGAGATAAAGACCGAACGGGTAAAATTGTATAATCTAGAAGACTCCAGAAGGCAAACCCTGGAAGCTGGGACCCACCTGGCAGGTTGGCCAGTCGGCCGACCCAGGGGGGAGTCGGCCGACTCCCCACCTCCACCAATCAGGTGGAGTCTCGTGGATCCTGCCTCCACCGCCTTTGAGGATGAATAATTATCGTCCATTTAGGTCGGTTTGATCCGAGGGCTGTGGTTCATCCTAGGGGGCTATATATTCGAGCCCCGGCCCCGGGTGAAACCCTAATTCATTCAAGAGTTCATTCTCTCATCGGAATTCGAGAGAAGCCGAGCCACCATCTCAATTAGAGCTCCATAGTTTAGTAGCATAGCTACATAGGAATAGATCTAGAGGGAATCAAGCCTAGCTTGGAGTCCGGATCTGTCGGAGTTCTTGGTAATTCCCCTCTACATTCTTGTAATATTCATCATTGTTCGTGATACTATGAGTAGTACTTTATTCTATTCTATTATATCGACTTGACTTTGCTCTATTTGATTATGTTCTCAATTATATCGTTCTTAGTTTACTTTGATTATATGTTTAGCATAGTTGGACTAGAATTATGTTTATGCATAGGATCGTATAGCGCTTGATCATTAGGCCAATGGGTGAGTGGTAGATATTGTGTAGGCATGGTGCCTATACCGTATTTATCTCGCGATTGCACCCTATATTCCGGATCGTGAGGTAGATCGCGGGAGTGACGGTCTGTTGAGTCCTTTGTAGCCCTTCTCCCGAGTATAGGTCTAGCGAACAAACCTATTACATTGAAGTCATTGCTATGTCTCTTGTCTTCTCGGTAATATCACTATGCATAGATGTAACCTTTTCCCGCCATGATTGCTAGATGTTCTTGCACTAATCATTGTATGCTTTGACTTTATAGTTAGAATAACATAGGATTATACCCTAGATCGTCCTAGTCCATGCTAGTGTTATAAGCTTAGAGTGCTAAGTTGAGATGGCTTATTACTATTATTTTATGTGGCTAAATGCTCTCATTTATCTTATGTCATTTATCATTAATTCCTATATTTTATGTGACACTTACCCCGTATGAGATGATTGATACGAGACAAGGTTAAGCTCTCCATTATCGCATGTGCATTGCTCATCACTCATTATCCAAAGTGCATTCCCTTCCCGGTGGTAAAATTATAAATAACGATACCTGGATTACTCCTGGTTAAAATGCTACATCGGTATTATCTCGTAGCTATGGATCCCATATTTATTTCTAGTAGCGGTTGCATTATTAGTACCAGCATTTTTGGCGCCATGTTGGGGATGACAACCTAACACTGAGTGGCGTTAGAAATGTCAACATATGTGTTGTCTACTAATCCTAGGCAGTGAAGAAACAATAAGTGGAGCACAAGGTCTACGTAAAGGACCACTAGAAGCATCTACTACTCATCACAAGGTGCTCCAGTGATAAAGTTCTGAACCTGCAACATGCACACTAAACAAGATGCTGCTAGCATCACAATTAAAGGTTCACTTCAAACCGTTGGAGAAGGAAAGAACATGGATGACCCCTTCCTCAAGAGATATCAACTCAAGAGATGCGAGTTCTCAAGGTCTTTACCTTTGAGATCAAATGATGACCGAAGGAGTGAACATGACAAGAAGTCCTATTCGAGGGCTTAAAACACCGAACCCTTGCCAAGGAGGTAACTTGGTAGTTATCCATATTTCCCATTTCAGCATTGCACAAGTTTTTCCTTTAGCATATTCACTTTCTCGCATAATCGCTTCTTGTTGCATATTTATTTTGCTACATCCGCATTAGAAAAGAAAATAGTTTTGTCTTGCATTGCATCCGAGAAAATGCTAAGCCCCATGTGAATAATTTTGTGGTGCGACGGCCCACAAAGATATCCACTTTGTGGTGGCATAAAAATAAGTTTTCATCTTAGTTGCATTTTTTTCTGTCTACATACCATAAATATAAAATTGTAAAAATATTAAGATCCTACTAAAAATATTTTATGAGTTAAGGAAGTTCTAGACATCCAAGGCTTAGAGGTTTATCACTAACACTTAAATCGGTTCCACAAGCTTTGTTGTCTATTTGAGCCCGACGAACTTAAAGGATCAAGAAGAGCTAACGAGCGAAAGGACGTCCCCTGTCCCTTGTCGAAGTCTTTGTCTTCAACGGCCGCAAAGATCTTTGTCTCTACACCATTATCCCCGACACTCTAAGAGGGGCGACGCCTTCACCCGTCGGCAACATCAACATACTACGTCAACATCCAGCTTGGGGAGAGCACCCCCGTGTATCAAGCTAAGTGTTCCAACTTGTCTATTTATTTATAGAGCTTGCTTTGTTAAAACAACTAAAAAATGCATAACCTTAGAAACCCAGAAAGATTTCATTATCTATCTTTTCTACTTTTGGAGAGCTCTTATTAATCTGTCTTTAAGTAATCCCTGGAATAAGCTCTTATATGGTGTTGACGGTCGTTAAGTATGAATTTTATATCGTCAACGCAAAGAAGAGAAAGGACTAATTTGAGTTCACCTGTTAGATATAGGGGTTACACAGACAGAATTCCATGAGTTTTGGTGATTGTCTATTTACAGGGGGTTATCGAAAGAGAACCAAAGGAGGCCCACATGTCATGATTACATAGAGATAAAGACCGAACGGGTAAAATTGTATAATCTAGAAGACTCCGAAGGCAAACCCCGGAAGCTTCTGGACCCACCCGGCAGTTGGCCGGTCGGCCGACCCAAGGGGAGTCGGCCGACTCCCCACCTCCACCAATCGGTGGAGTCTCGTGGATCCCGCCTCCACCGCCTTTGAGGATGAATAATTATCGTCCATTTAGGTCGGTTTGATCCGAGGGCTGTGGTTCATCCTAGGGGGCTATATATTCGAGCCCCGGCCCCCGGGTGAAACCCTAATTCATTCAAGAGTTCATTCTCTCATCGAATTCGAGAAGCCGAGCCACCATCTCAATTAGAGCTCCATAGTTTAGTAGCATAGCTACATAGGAATAGATCTAGAGGGAATCAAGCCTAGCTTGGAGTCCGGATCTGTCGGAGTTCTTGGTAATTCCCCTCTACATTCTTGTAATATTCATCATTGTTCGTGATACTATGAGTAGTACTTTATTCTATTCTATTATATCGAGACTTGACTTTGCTCTATTTGATTATGTTCTCAATTATATCGTTCTTAGTTTACTTTGATTATATGTTTAGCATAGTTGGACTAGAATTATGTTTATGCATAGGATCGTATAGCGCTTGATCATTAGGCCAATGGGTGAGTGGTAGATATTGTGTAGGCATGGTGCCTATACCGTATTTATCTCGATTGCACCCTATATTCCGGATCGTGAGGTAGATCGCGGGAGTGACAGTCTGTTGAGTCCTTTGTAGCCCTTCTCCCGAGTATAGGTCTAGCGAACAAACCTATTACATTGAAGTCATTGCTATGTCTCTTGTCTTCTCGGTAATATCACTATGCATAGATGTAACCTTTTCCCGCCATGATTGCTAGATGTTCTTGCACTAATCATTGTATGCTTTGACTTTATAGTTAGAATAACATAGGATTATACCCTAGATCGTCCTAGTCCATGCTAGTGTTATAAGCTTAGAGTGCTAAGTTGAGATGGCTTATTACTATTATTTTATGTGGCTAAATGCTCTCATTTATCTTATGTCATTTATCATTAATTCCTATATTTTATGTGACACTTACCCCGCATGAGATGATTGATACGAGACAAGGTTAAGCTCTCCATTATTGCATGTGCATTGCTCATCACTCATTATCCAAAGTGCATTCCCTTCCCAAAGGTAAAATTATAAATAACGATACCTGGATTACTCCTGGTTAAAATGCTACATCGGTATTATCCGTGCGCTTGCGGATCCCATATTTATTTCTAGTAGCGCTTGCATTATTTAGTACCAGCATTTTTGGCGCCATGTTGGGGATGACAACCTAACACCGAGTGGCGTTAGAAATGTCAACAAGCATTTTTGCGCCGTTGCCGGGGAAGGTTGAAAGCCAATGGATAATGAGCAGCATTGCACTACATAATGAGATTGAGCACCGTCACCATTCTCTACTCATACAAACCTTACCCTTGTCTTTTCGTCTATTTTATATCTTATGCGGGGTAATGTATGAAAAAGACAATTCTTCCCGATAATTATATTGATGATCCAGAAGCTTTATTCAGGAAAGCCGAAAGCGTGGTTGAAGAAGACCAATCAATCATCATCATCATCAACTCAACTTGGAAGTTTGTCGGAAAGCGGTAAGTCAACCTTTCGTGCGAGACTTGACACCGGCGTTTGAAGCCATGGCGAACAAGTCACTCCGCGAGTTCTCGGCTCAACTACGGACAACATTCGTACTGGACCAGCTGCGGACATCGAAGGAGCTTTTGAGCTCAAGCTGCGCTAATCAACATGGTGCAAGCAAGCCGGTTACGTGGGAAGGCCCATGAAGATGCTAGTGCTCATCTCCAACACTTTCTCGGAGATATGTAGCACATTCACTATCAAGGATGTCCCCGGAGATGCTATACTACTTCGCCTCTTCCCATTCTCACTCTTGGGGAGAGCGAAGCGTGGTTCTACGCCAATAAGGAAAAGAATACTACGTGGGCACTATGTTCCACCAATTTCTTGGCGAAGTTCTTCCCCATGGGCAAGACAAATGCTCTTCGTGGGAAGATATCAAGCTTTCGGCAACACCATGATGAGACTGTCCCGAAGCTTGGGAGCGCTTTCAAGATTACATCCTCGAGTGTCCTCATCATGGCATGGAGAATTGGCTGCTTATGCAGACATTCTACCATGGGCTCAGCAACAACACACGTGAGACGATGGATGCTGCTGCTGGAGGTGCATTCTTATCACTCACTATTCCTCAAGCCACAGCTCTTGTGGAGAAGATGGCATCCAACCAAGGTTGGAGTGAAGAAAGAACTCAGACCCGCAAGAGAGGTGGAGGAATGCACCAGCTGAAAGAGGTAGACATCTTTGTACGCAAAATGGATTTGCTAATGAAGAGGCTCGATGAGAGAGCCCCGAGAAGAAAGAAGTCATGCATATACATGATGCTCGCATGACATGTGAAGAGTGTGGAGAGACCGGGCACACAGGTGCTAACGCCCAGAGCGAAGGAGGACGTGAACTACCTCAATAACAACAACAATAATAATTACTATCGTCCTCGGCAGAATCAAGGTTGGAATCAACGCGGAGGCCTAACTACTCGGGCAATTATTCGAGGCAACTATCAAGGTAACAACTCTTCCTACAATAATTACAACAAGCCGCCTTTGAGAGAGTTAGTGCTGAATCAAGGCAAGATGATGGACAATCTGTCCAAAAAAGCGACATCAAATGACAAGGTCCTAGAGACACTCGGCAACGGGATGGATGGCTTTTCCAATGCCATCAAGAGTCAGCTCGGCTTCAACAAGATACTTGAGTCGCGGTACAACGGCTTGTCAACCTTGCTCCCTCCATCGGTCAAGGTAACCGGGACAACCCGAAGAGCTCGAGACCGCAAATCTTGTTGATATATTCAATGTAGAAGATAGCCGGAGTGATCCATCGAAGGGGTCATGGATTGACTCAACTCGCCAATCAAGAAGGGCGATCCGGGAGACCGGTCATTCCGATCTCCATTGGAAGTACTAACTTTAATGAGGCAATCGTGACTTCGGTGCAAGCATCAACATCATGCCAAGAGTGATATATGAAAAGCTATTCGAGATGCCCCTTAGCATACACAACTATGTGCTTACGGCTTGCGATCGGTCACTCCGTGTCCCTTTGGGAATACTTGAAGATATATGTGTACGAGTAGGCAACTCGTATGTTCCAAAGCCAGAACTTCGTGGTAGTGGATACGGCGGTGATGAAAGGTCCCCCGTCATTTTGGGACGACCATTCTTGAACACCGCTGGAGCCATCATGTATGCCAACACCGCCAAGATCATCTTCAACATCGAAGGCAAGAAAGAAACCTTGTTCTTCAAGAACAGTGCTTTGCAGCCTCGGCACACCCTCATCAACGAAACGGAGAAGAAGAAGAATCCAGCTAAGAAGAGCAAGAACAAGAATAAGAAGACCAAGAAGACGGAGACAGTGAGGATGGTCACTGCGGTCCACAAGGAGCATGACCACTTACTCGGGTCCCCACGTCCGATCAAGAAGGATGACCCAGTGTGTCCCAACCATTCAATGCTCCATCAACGAAGCTCTTTCAATAAAGTCAGTTCTCGTGACACCGGATCGGGCATCAACATTATGGCCAAGGTAACCTATGAGTATCTATATGGCACTATTCCTTTGGAGCCTACCTATGCACAGCTGCAGATGGCAGATCAGACATTCCGCTTTGTCGAAGGAGAAGTGAAGGATGTCCTCATCCAGATAGATGACCATTATGTCCCTACAGACTTTCTAGTCATTGACATGGGAGATGACTACGATCCTCCAATCATCCTAGGAAGACCATTCCTGAACACCACCAGAGCTATTATCTATATTGGGACAGGAGAGATCCATTTCCACTTTCCCACTGAGAAGGTACGCCGCTACTTCAATAATAATTACATAATCACTGAGGAGCCCAAGAAAAACAGAGCAAGGAGAAGGCAGCGTACCCGTCGCCAGAACAAGAAGAACATCACTACAGATGGATGGGCCGACTATGAGGGAGAAGTATTCGAGATATGAAGATCGGTACCCGAGAAGAGAAGAACATTGTAGAAGAACCCGAAGAGGTGCTACCAGAAAGAAAACCAAGTGCCCCAAGAAACTTCCTCCTCAAGGTCATCTTCTCCAACAAAGAAGGTGTGGAAGGTAAAAGTAAAATCGAGAATCAATTCCTACACACGAGGCGACATCATCCGAGCGCCGGCCAATGCGCCCCTTGAAAAATGAGCGAACATGACAAGTCCCGTTCGGAGGACTTAAAACCACCGAACGCCGCGCCAAGAGGTAACTTGGTATTTATCGCATTACTTTTCAGCATTATATTTTTACCTTAGCATATTTATTTCCCTACTTGCATCTTAGTTGCATCTTTACTCTTTTATCTCCGCATTTGAAAAGAAAATAAAGATGTTGTGCATTTGCATCCAGAAAATCGTCAAGCCCCATGTGAATAGTCATTCACTGTGATGGCACAAAAATAATTTCTTAGCATATTTATTTCCCCCGTACGCATTGCTTAAATAATAAAAAGATAAAAATATTTCTTGTGATCCCGTTAGAACAAGTCTAAGTTAAGAAAGTTCTAGACAACCAAGGCCTAGAGGTTTTATCACTAACGCTTAATTAGTTCCACAAGCTTTGTTGTCTATTTTGAGCTTCATAGAACATCAAGGATCAAGAAGAGCTAACAAGCGAAGGACATCCAGTCCACAATCGAGTGCTGCCCGCAAAATTGAATGCTTGTCTCCAACGGCAACTATCTACAACACTCCCGGAGGACTAGAACGTCTTCGCCTGTCGGCAACATCGGCGAGACTATGTCAACATCCAGCAGGGGAGAGCATCCCCGTGTACCAAGCTAAGTGTCTCCAACTTATCTATTATGCTTTATTAAAGTATGCTTTGTTAAAACAAACTAAAAAAAAAGATGCATAACCATAGAAACCCAGAAAGATTTCCTTATTTATCTTTTCTACTTTTGGAGAGCTCTTGCAATCTGTTTTAAAAGTTATCCCCTAGAATAAACTCTATATGGAGATGATGAATAGTTGCTCTGCCGTAATTCCTTTCAAGTACCTAGTTTTCAACCTTGCACTCTCCCGAGTTTTGGACACAACCGTTTAGATTTGAGAGTTGCTCGAACCCGAAACTTGTGTGTAGCGAACACTTGATCTAAGTCTAGGTGGTTGACGGGTAAGATATGGGAAGGTTTTGAGCTGCTGTCCATCTTGTTCCTAGAGATACTAGAGTTCTGAGAATTTATCTCGTGAAAATATTAAATTCCTGCATGATGAGTTCCTTTATGATGAGAGTTCAAATTCCTACCACAGACCATATATTCATGCTTACTAGATTAGGAAAACCCATCTCGTTTATATAGATCATATTGTAGGTTTGAGTGTAGACTTTATAGGCATTGAGTGTGGTTATGCTGTGGACCCATAAGGAATTAGTCACGCGAGATAAAGTCAATACTATGTGCTCTCCATCCATTGATCTATGCTACTTCGTCCTCGAAGCATGCACCCATTTTATAAATGTTACATTCATTACCCGTGCTACTTCGTCCCTAGAAGTACCACCCACATATAGATCCATATCCACCACATATTGTGCTATCTCTACCCCGGAGATACGCACTTATGCTTTCTCCTACCCCGGGAGTATGCATTCCCCACATATTGTGCTATCTCTACCCCGGAGATACGCACTTATCTTCCGCCCTACACCGAGTACGCATCCATCCATTCATCCATCCACATATACATACGCCATTCATTTCACATCATCCGAAAAGGTTCTACTCCTATTCTGGGAGTGAACGTCTAGAAATAATCATTGCCGTTTCATTGCCTACATAAAAAGCTCCGTCATTATCATTTCAAGTTATACACTCCCTGTGCTAAAGTTTCGTTTTCAGAGGATTGGTGACTCTAAAAAAAAAAAGAAAGAGTAGCCAAGTCCTTCCATTCAAGAAGTTTCAAGGTTTCTGAATAAAGGGAGTCACGTTATCCCCAAAGGAGCGAGTGTAGAAGTAGATGTTCACCAGTTGAGTACCCCTCATAATCATTTTCTTATCACCATCATACCACCATCATCCTATTATCATCTTACCATCCATTCCACTTCCTCATTCACATGCACATATGACTTTAATATTATTTTAGTTCCTATTGGATCCATGTCTTAACTGTGCAATATATGCAAGTGAGTGTGAGTGTCTTCCCACCTATGAGCTCCACATAAGCCTATTAGAAAGTAGGGTGAGAGAGAGAAGGCACTTTCCACTATGCCTTAGTTCCACAAATACCACATATTCTGAGAAAAGAGAGAAGGCATACACTACTCATGCCTTAGAAAGGATCCAGAAATACCACAAATGAGAGACTTGAAAGGTTCATACAAGGAACTCTGAGTTTTATTTCAAAACCTTGCAAAAACTCCGGGATAATAGTTGATCAAAGAGCGAGAAACATGGCGCTTGACTTGACCGTTCTATCTTTCAACTACTCAAGACCCAAGTGACGGTTACAAGCCCCATGGTGAAAGGTAATATGAGTGAGTTTTGAGTCAGGATAGTTCACTCTAATCCGGAGGAGAGTTCTTGTTTGAACGCATGTGTACTTGTGAGGAGTGAAAGTATTGTAGCAACTCCGATCCATCACGAGTCTATCTTTGCTCGGGGACGAGCAAAAGGTAAGCTTGGGGGAGTTTGTTGACGGTCATTAAGTATCAATTTTATATCGTCAACGCGCAAGAGAAAGGACTAATTTGAGTTCACCCGTTAGATATAGGGGTTACACGACGAATTCCATGAGTTTGGGTGATTGTCTATTTACGTAGGGGTTATCGAGAAAGAGAACCAAAGGAGGCCCACATGTCATGATTACATAGAGATAAAGACCGAACGGGTAAAATTGTATAATCTAGAAGACTCCGAAAAGGCAAACCACCGAAGGCGGGACCCACTGCGGGTTGGCCGGTCGGCCGACCCAAGGGGGAGTCGGCCGACTCCCCACCTCCACCAATCGGGTGGAGTCTCGTGGATCCCGCCTCCACCGCCTTTGAGGATGAATAATTATCGTCCATTTAGGTCGGTTTGATCCGAGGGCTGTGGTTTATCCTAGGGGGCTATATATTTAGAGCCCCGGCCCCCGGGTGAAACCCTAATTCATTCAAGAGTTCATTCTCTCATCGAATTTAGAGAAGCCGAGCCACCATCTCAATTAGAGCTCCATAGTTTAGTAGCATAGCTACATAGGAATAGATCTAGAGGGAATCAAGCCTAGCTTGGAGTCCGGATCTGTCGGAGTTCTTGGTAATTCCCCTCTACATTCTTGTAATATTCATCATTGTTCGTGATACTATGGGTAGTACTTTATTCTATTCTATTATATCAGACTTGACTTTGCTCTATTTGATTATGTTCTCAATTATATCGTTCTTAGTTACTTTGATTATATGTTTAGCATAGTTGGACTAGAATTATGTTTATGCATAGGATCATATAGCGCTTGCTCATTAGGCCAATGGGTGAGTGGTAGATATTGTGTTGGCATGGTGCCTATACCGTATTTATCTGCGATTGCACCCTATATTCCGGATCGTGAGGTAGATCGCGGGAGTGATATGATCTGTTGAGTCCTTTGTAGCCCTTCTCCCGAGTATAGGTCTAGCGAACAAACCTATTACATTGAAGTCATTGCTATGTCTCTTGTCTTCTCTGGTAATATCACTATGCATAGATGTAACCTTTTCCCGCCATGATTGCTAGATGTTCTTGCACTAATCATTGTATGCTTTGACTTTATAGTTAGAATAACATAGGATTATACCCTAGATCGTCCTAGTCCATGCTAGTGTTATAAGCTTAGAGTGCTAAGTTGAGATGGCTTATTACTATTATTTTATGTGGCTAAATGCTCTCATTTATCTTATGTCATTTATCATTCATTCCTATATTTTATGTGACACTTACCCCGTATGAGATGATTGATACGGACAAGGTTAAGCTCTCCATTATCGCATGTGCATTGCTCATCACTCATTATCCAGTGCATTCCCTTCCCGTGGTAAAATTATAAATAACAATACCTGGATTACTCCTGGTTAAAATGCTACATCGGTATTATACGTAAACTTGCGGATCCCATATTTATTTCTAGTAGCAAATTGCATTATTTAGTACCAGCATTTTTGGCGCCATGTTGGGGATGACAACCTAACACCGAGTGGCGTTAGAAATGTCAACATATGGAAATGATGAATAGTTGCTCTGCCGTAATTCCTTTCAAGTACCTAGTTTTCAACCTTGCACTCTCCCGAATTTTGGACACAACTGTTTAGATTTGAGACTTACTCGAACCCGAAACTTGTGGGTAGCAAATGCTTGATCTAAGTCTAGGTAGTTGACGGATATGATATGGGAAAGTTTTGAGTTGCTGTCCATCTTGTTCCTAGAGATGCTAGAGTTCTGGAGAGTTTATCTTTTAAAATCTTAAAATTTCTACATGATGAGTTCTTGTATGACGAGAGTTCAAAATTCCTACCACAGCCATACATTCATGCTTGCTAGATTAGGAAAACCCATCTATTTATATAGATCATATTGTAGGCTTGAGTGTAGTCTTTATAGGCATTGAGTGTGGTTATCTTTGTGGACCCATAAGGAAGCGATCATGCAGTTAAAGTCAATACTATGTGCTCTGCATCCATTGATCTATGCTACTTCTGTCCTCAGAAGCATGCACCATTTTATAAATACTATATTCATTCTGTGCTACTTCTGTCCCTAGAACTACCACCCACATATATACCACCTACATAAAGATACACATTCCCCCACATATTGTGATGTCTCTACCCTGGAGATACGCGCTTATGCTGCTCCTACCCTGGGAGTACGCATCCATCCATTCATCCATCCACATATACATACGCCACTCATTTCACTTCATCCAGAAAAGGTTCTACTCCTATCCTGGGAGTGAACATCTAGAAATAATCATCGCCGTTCCATTTGCCTACATAAAAGCTCCAGTCATTGTCATTTCAAGTTATACACTCCCTGTTGCTAAAGTTTCATTTTCAGAGGATTGGTTGCTCTAAAAAAAAGAAAAAAAGGAAAAAAAAAGAAAGAGAGAAAGAGAGAAAAAAAAGAAGAAAAAAAAGAAAGAAAGAAAGAAAGAGTAGCCAAGTCCTTCCCTTCAAGAAGTTTCAAGGTTTCCGAATAAAGGGAGTCATGTTATCCCCAAAGGAGCAAGTGTAGAAGTAGATGTTCGCCAAGTGATCACCCCTCATAATCATTTCCTTATCATCATCATTCTATCATCATCTTATCATCCATTCCATTTCCTCATTCACATGCACATATGACTTTATTATTATTTTAGTTCCTATTGGATCCATGTCTTAACTATGCAATATATGCAAGTGAGTTTGAGTGTCTCCCCACCTATGAGCTCCACATAAGCCTATTAGAAAGTAGGGTGAGAGAGAGAAGGCTCTTTTCACTATGCCTTAGTTCCACAAATACCACATATTCTGAGAGAAGAGAGAAGGCATACACTACTCATGCCTTGGAGAGGATCCAGAAATACCACAAATGAGAGACCTAAAAGGTTCATACAAGGAAACTCTGAGTTTTATTTCAAAATGTTGCAAAAACTCCAGAATAATAGTTGATCAAAGAGCGAGAAACATAGCGCTTGACTCGACTGTTCTGTCTTTCAACTGCTCAAGACCCAAGTGACGGTTACAAGCTCCATGGTGAAAGGTAATATGAGTAAGTTTTGAGTCAGAATAGTTCACTCTAATCCGGAGGAGAGTTCTTGTTTGAACGCATGTGTACTTTTGAGGCGTGAAAGCATTGTAGCAACTCCTGATCCATCACTGAGTTTATCTTTGCTCAGAGATGAGCAAAGGGTAAGCTTGGGGAGTTGTTGACGGTCGTTAAGTGCCAATTTTTACCGTCAACTAGACATGAGAAAGGACCTAAATATAATTACCAACTAGATATAGGGGTTACACTAATGAAATTCCACGAGTTTTGGTGAATGTACATTTCGCGGGGTGTCACCTGAAAATACCCAAGGAAGGCCCACACGTCGGGTTTACATAGAGATAATTGGGAACCGGTGAAAATTACATGTCTGGAAGGTTCGAGAAGGCTCGGACCAAACGGGAGCCCGAACGGGCTTGGTGGAGAGTCGGCCGACTCCCCCTTGGGCGGCCGACGCCCACCAGGCCAATCGGTGTCGGCCTCGCGGATCCCTGTTCCACCGCCTTTGAGGATGAATAATAATCGTCCGTTTAGGTCGGTTTGATCCGAGGGGTCTGCGGTGCATCCTAGGAGGCTATATAGCGGGGCCCCTAGCCCTTGGAGGAGGCATCCCTTGAAACCCTAATTCATTATTTCCAGAGAGGATCAGGTGAGGGGGTCCCTTGAATGGATCTCCTCCCTAGAGCCTAGCATTCAAGATAGATAGAGAGAGTATAGGGTGGAGGTAGAGTTGGAGGAAGCCCGGCATGTCGGTGTCTCCTCTCCGGTTGTACCTGTGGGATCAAGTCTCCTAACCCGAGGCTTGGTTCTAGGATCATTCTGCAATTCAACTTCTGATACTAGTAAGTTCTTGTTATTATTGCTCTTTGGTTTACGAGTTTACTTTATTCGCTTCCGGTTGGGAATAGAGTAATCGTTCGTAGCGTAAACGTGGTGCTTGGGCTAGGTTCACTCGTAGATGCTCCCTATCTGGCTGGAACCGTGGTAGTATCGAGGGAAGTGACAATCCCTTTGTTACCTTTGTAATCCACTTCCCGTCAGTAGGTAAGGTAGGTCCAAAAGTGCTAGGTTAAGCATCCTATGTGGTGTCTTTTCTTAGGTGCTCCCATAGAGTAGTAGTTGCAAAGCTTGCCATAGGTTGGAAGAAGACTGTGGTAGTAATCCTCTCTATATCGCTCATTACCTTGTGTGTAGCTCAAGGGTTAAGTATAGACTTGGGTTAGTCAGATGCACATTTTCTCCTAGCGGATAAATAAATAACGATACTCTAGAATATCTCCCGGGTGAAGTGCTCACCGATATCCGTGCGCTTGCGGATTATTTCTCTTTGATTCTTTCATGTGCGTATCTAGTATCAACAGGGAGCTGACCAGATAAGGAAGGGGTCGTAATAGTCAAGGACTCCGATTATGGTTAGAGTTGGCATATTTGTGTCTTTCCAATTTTGTTTAGATAGTTCGCAAACACTTAGGACCCATGTTTTGTCCGGGGTATAAATATAAACCCTCGACCATTGTAATAAGGGTTCACAACCAAATCAATACAACCGGCTACGTGCCACCCTTCGAGTCCTTTTAGTCGTGTCGTCGAGTTCTTCGAGAGGGCCAATCGATCCGTCGACCTCCGTAAGTCCCGGCAACCTTGCTATCATGTCTAGTATCATGCGGTGGATTTAGACGTGATGCAAGTAGTCTTGTTTGTCTCGACGAGATGGCCGTGCGGCAGGCGTCTGCTTGACAACAGGAAGTCTTTGCTTGTGCTTTGCTTATCTCGACTAGATGGCCGTGCGGCAGGCGTCCGCTTGATAGCTTAGTGTAAGCGAGATAGTTATCGGCTCTTTTAGATTTGGCAAGATCTAATAGATTCATTAAGTTACCACGTGTTGCACGCTTTATTTTAATATTTATTTATTTGTGACACTCTTTTGCCCAATCTAGATTGATGCTCTTTTCGGCTCTCGATCGTCCTTCCATGTTTATTCAATATAGAGTAGATCGAGTTCATATGCCGAATTAGATCAATCAAGATTGTTACATGTTGCGGGTTCAAGTAAGTTAGAGCGTTTAGATCTTAGTTAGGGCTGGATATCGTGCGGCGAGATGTAGGCTTTGCTTTGCTCTAGGCTTGTGATAGCTTGTTTGTTCCTTCTTCATGGACCCCGATTCGGCAATCTTGCCGATATGGTTATGCTTACATATGTAACGAGTATTTATAGATTTACCTAGGAAATTACGTGCTTTTAGCTCTTTATTGTTAGATTGTATCATGCGGTGGATTGATCTTGTAGTAAGGAGTGGTGTAAATTCGTAGTGAGTGGTATCATGCGGTGGATTAGCTTACTTGGGTTTATGCTCGACGGGTTTATGAAGGCTAGACGTGCGGCAGACAAGTTGGATTGGCCTATGCATGTGTTATCTTAGTAGGTTCATATTTATAAGTTACTTATCTTTTATTATTAAGTGCTTGATGATGCTTTAAACACGAGATATAGTTTGATATGCTTTGATGATTGATTCTTGTTCAAACATGTCTTCGTTTATACTTATTCGGCGGTTCGTTCTATTCATATTATTTATATTACATTAGCCGAATAAATTGCAAACATGTTGCGAGATAGCTTATATAGCTATATGTCGTCGTAAGTGGCTTCGGGCCGTAAAGATGGAAGCTGCGGTCTCATCCAGCACGTTCGAGCTTTGATTTTACCGTTTTATCCCTTGTCGATTTTCGAGTCAAATCGACCGGCACGCTTCGGGATTCAACGCTCGGGCACCCGATTGAAGCTAGGCTTTCGGCTTCTTTGTGTGTGAGACGCAGGCGCTTTTTGTGTCAACACACTTTTTGGCACTCCCAGTGGGACCACTTTTCAGTCTGAGATGGGATCGGAGATTGACAACAACCACGTTCGAACGTGACCATGGACGAACTATGCGACGAGCAACGCCGGATAGTGGAGCAAGCGATAGAACAGTATCAGCAGAAGTGTCTAATGTCTTTCTCCAAAAACAAGAGTGGCAAGGTGATCGTCAAACAATCATTGCCACGAGTTCTTCTCGCTTGTCAGTCCGATATTACTGACGAAGAAGAGATGCAGAGGGTAGTTCAAGTCATCTATAAAGCTATGGGAGATACCATGTTGAACCACAACACAGCTTTTCTGGGCACCTTCCGCAAAATCATGGTTGGCACCTTCGGTCCATCGGTAGATAAGCGCTTTGAAGAGAAGTTTGGAGAGCTTGGTGGACCAGTGTTCTTTAACACCCAGCAATCTTCGGGGAAGCCAAGCTGGGGAGGAGAGATGATCGGTACAAGCAAGGATGGAGCTGTTCATGATGAAAAAGAGAAGCCTCCTGTGACCGAGCAGCAAACTCATGGTCAAGTAGCTTTTGGTGCAACAACGAGATATACACATCTGCTTACAAGATTTCTCTAGTGGCAAACAGTTGCGAAAGAGTGTTTATGGAGATGGGTACAATGAGTTTACCGATTACGGTGCCCTTAATGCTTTGCCGAATCCGGGGTATATGAGTGCGTCGGGAGTACCTTCGGAAGGCGGGGGCACAAGATGCCAATGATGTTCTCCTAAGCGAAATGGCTGATATGATGCGAGAATTAGTTCGGCCTTAAACCGAACAATCAAACATATGCATACAAATCTCCCTTTCAGTGGTACAATAGAGTAGCTCTTCCACCAAGAGTAAAACCACCGACGATTTGACTAAATTCTCGGTCAAGATGACACTAGTACCATTGAACACATTAGCGGTACTTGATGCAACTTGGAGAAGCTGCTAGTGACGAAGCTTGGGGAATCAGATATTTTCCTATGTCTCTGATAGGGCCGGCTTTCAAATGGTTTGCTTCACAGCCGGCCAATTCCATTAGAACATGGGCAGAATTGGAGCAAAAGTTCCATGCATACTTTTACACAGGAACCAATGAGAAGAAGATGGTTGATCTGTGGGCTATGAGGATGAAGACTACCGAAACACCAATGGAGTATCTTCGCAGATTCAGAGAAGCCAAGAACATGTGCTATTCTCTGAACATACCCGATGATCAGCTCCCACAGCTGGTTATTGCAGGCATGTTGCCACACATCAAGGATAAGTTGTTCGGCATGGAGATTGAAGACCTGGGGCAGCTTGCACAAAGATTGACAGCAATGAGTAACCAAGCCCAGGGATTCAGAAGAGATGCTCGCTTTCAGAAGAACAGTGCTACTATTGATATGTATCAAGGATTTTTGGAAGAAGCATCTGAATATGAAGATGAGGATGAGGTAGCTGCTGCGGAGCTGAATTGGACAAAAGAGCCTACTTTAGTTAGTCAGCGATGGGTGAAACAGCAGAAGGGATCCTACGATTTTGACGTCAGCAAGGCAGACAGACTTTTCCTGTATCTGATAAAAGAAGGACGCATCAAGCTGCCAGAAGGGCATCCTATGCTACGCCCTGAAGGGGTAAAAGATAAGAAGTATTGTGGATTTCATGATACAAGCTCCCATCATATTAATGACTTGCCGAGTGTTCGAGTGAAGATTCGAAAGCTATCCAAGATGGACACTTGAGGTTCGACGGCAAGATGAAAGTGGATGATCGGCCGTTTCCCGTAAACATGATCTCTTTCTCTGTAGGCATGGTTGATGCTGGTGAGTCCAAAGAGAAGGGAAAGGTGAAGGTTTTAACCTCTGAGAAAGCCAAAGAAAGTGGTGCTGTTGACCCTGATCGGCAAGTTACCAAGGAAGAGGTGCAGCAAGTTTAGTTCAGAAATAGCCGAACAGAGAAGGGTCAGACTTCAAATGCAGCCAAAGGGAATTGCCGAATGCACACTGAACCGAAGCGCAGAGTTACAGCACAACACTTGTTGAATAAGTGGCAGAGAGAGAAGAAGATAGAGTATGATGAGGAGCAGCAGTACATTGAAGAGGAGCGCAGGTTCATGGCAGAACGTCGGAGATATGAAGCAGAAGTGCGCCAAAGAGAACAAGAAGAGTACGGGAGAGAGCAAGAGCAATCTCATTGGAACTGTTCCTTCTTCGGTTCTTGTTGGAATGAAGGCTTGAAGTTGCTGCCCGAACAATTGCCACCGAATGCGGTGATCAATATTCGAGTACGGGCAATCTCGAGTCAACCGCCGTCCCGTTCATGATAGACTTGGGATGAGAGTTCCGAGAACGATCGGCGCCTAAAAATAAAAATGTTTTTGATGGACATCGGAGGAAAAGATTTGCGGAGACCAAGCTTGGGCTCACGGCGGTGCCCATAATGCGGAAGAGAGCTCATACGGGTGGCAAAGAGGTCAATGGTGCCCTCTGGTTTGAGGAAAAGCCGAGAAAAGAAGGGTTCGGCATTTGAGGAACCGGGAGATGAAACAAGAATTAGCCGAAAAGAAGCCGGTGTGGCGTCCTAAGAAAAAGGACGATGGACGGGTCCTTTGGGTGATGCTAATATGGTGTTCTTTATTCCATTGGAGTTCAGAGCTCCCGAAGATCAAGATGTTCAAGATGAAGTATATTCGAGACTTTGATGAAACCGAATCCGAGACCTAATGGCTCAACTTGTGTTGACTCGGCAAGCGGTCTTTGACAAGCCAATTAAGAATCGCCATGCGAAGCCATTATATCTAAAAGGATATGTCAACGGCAAACCTTTGACCAAGATGCTTGTGGATGGAGGGGCCGCTATCAATATTATGCCCTATGCTACTTTCAGGAAGCTTGGAATGACAAGTGAAGATTTATTGCAGACTGACATGATCCATAGAGATTTTGCTGGCAACGCTTTTGACACTCGTGGGGCTGTACATGTGGAACTGATGATTGGATCCAAGACTTTGATCACTACTTTCTTTGTCATTGATGGCAAGGGGGCATATAGCATGCTTCTCGGGAAGAGATTGGATTCATGCCAATTCTTGTGTACCCTCAACTATGCATCGATTCTTATTCGGTGGATTGGAGACGATGTAGAAGTTGTTCAAGGCGATGATTCGATAAGTGTTGCCACTTCCGAGCTCGCTTATTGGGAGTATGATGGACAAGATTGCCTTTCGGGTAAAAAATGGAAAGAAGGTCCTGTCAATGTGTTCGACAGAGATCAACGGCCGATCCAAGCGATCGGCTCGACAATAACTTTTAATGGGCAATCCGGTCGATGGCAACAAAGGCAAAGCTGGGTCATGGTTTCATGTCGGCCGACAAGTTAGAAGAGATCGATGTTGGTGATAGCACAAAGTCAAGGCCGATGTATATCGAAGGCAAATTTAGACCCGAATATAAGTTGAAATTAGTAGAGTTCTTTGAAAGAGTTTAAAGATTGTTTTGCTTGGGATTACACGAGATGCCTGGTTTGGATCGATCAATTGTTGAGCATAAGTTGCCTATAAAACCTGGGTTTCGTCCTTTCAAACAACCTCCACGAAAAATTTATAAAGAAGAGGTATTGGCCGATGTAAAGAAAGAAGTTGAAAGACCGATTGAAGCAAACTTTATTCGGCCATGCGGGTATGCGAGTGGATTTCAAACATAGTACTGTCTACAAAAAGAATGGAAAGATGAGAGTATGCATAGATTTCAGAGACCTCAACAAAGCTACTCCCATGGATGGCTACCCAATTCCAGTTGCCAATTTACTAGTGGATGCAGCAGCAGGGTATGAAGTCATCAGCTTTATGGATGGCAATGCTGGCTACAATCAGATTTTCATGGCAATTGAAGATATTGCGAAGACTGCATTCAGATGCCCTGGTCATATTGGATTATTTGAATGGATAGTGATGACATTTGGATTGAAGAATCTTGGTGCAACTTATCGAGAGAGCCATGAACTATATCTTTCATGAGTTAATCGGCAAGATTGTAGAAATTTACATTGATGATGTGGTGGTCAAATCCAGAAACCATGAAGGACATTTAGCTGATTTAAGGAAGACTTTGGAGTGCACAAGAAGACATGGTTTGAAGATGAATCCAAATAAATGTGCTTTTGGAGTCTCGGCTGGTGAGTTCTTGGGGTTCTTGATTCACAAAGGAGGGATAGAAGTTGGAAAAAAGAGCATGGAAGCAATAGACAAAATTGTGCCTCCAACTAACCTCACGAGTTGCAATCATTGTTGGGCAAGATCAATTTTGTGAGAAGATTCATATCCAATTTATCGAAAAGAGTATTGCCTTTCTCTCCATTGTTGAAGCTCAAGAAGGATCGAAAATTTGTTTGGGGTGACATACGGCAAAAGGCTTTTGATGAGATCAAGCAATATATGAAGGCACCACCAGTGTTGGTACCTCCACAACTTGAGAAGCCTTTCAAACTGTATGTGGCGGTCGATAGCCTAACAATAGGATCGGCCCTTATGCAAGAGTTTGATGGAAAAGAGAGGGTAATAGCTTGCCTTAGCCGAAAACTGCTAGACCCTGAAACAAGGTATTCGGCTATAGAAAAACTCTGTTTGTGTGTTTATTACTCATGCACCAAATTTTGGCACTATTTGTTAAATGCCGAATGTGTGGTGATATCTAGTTTTGATGTAATTAAACACATGTTGTCAATGCGATTTTAAATGGAAGAATCGGCAAATGGGTATTAGCACCGTCGAGTTTAATTTAAAGTATGAGTCGGCAAAAGTAGTGAAAGGACAATAATTGCCGATTTTATTACTCGGCATCGTGATTTATCTCGTTGATATGGTTAACATTGCCCCATGGGCATTATTTTTTGATGGATCATCATGTGACAAAGGTGGTGGTCTTGGTATTCTTTTGATATCCCCACGTGGAAAGACATTTGAGTTTGCTTTTTCAATTGAATATCCTGTCACTAACAATCAAGCGAGTATGAGGCTTTGCTTAGAGGGCTTCGGGCCGTGAATAGAAGTGAAAGTTGCTATCGAGATATTTGGTGATTCTGAATTGGTAATCAATCGGTTGACAGACAATATGAATGCAAAAATGATGTCTTGCAAGGGTACCATGAACAATGTCGGGAACTTCTAAGAAGCTTTTCAGTGGTTACTTTGCATCATATACCCAGAGAGCACAATGGAGAAGCAAATAAATTAGCTCAAGCAGCCTCTGGATATCGAGAGAATCATGAAGTTTTGACAATAGAAGAAGGTGCTTTCAATGCTGATCAAGTGGATAGTGATTGGAGAAGTGATATTATCAGTTATCTGAAAGATCCATCTTAAAAAGTTTCCCGAAGGCTCAGGTATAAGGCCCTTAAATTTGTACTTCTTGATGATCAATTGTACCACAAGTCTATAGATGGAGTGTTGCTCAAGTGCTTGAGTCAAGAAGAGGCTAAGAAGATTATGTTTGAGGTTCATGAAGGGGCTTGTGGTGCACATCGATCGGCTTACCGAATGAAGTGGATAATCGGAGAACAGGGTACTTTTGGCCGACTATGTTGGAGGATTGCTTTGAATATTACAAAGGGTGTCGAGATTGTCGAGATATTTGGTAATGTTCGAGAGCACCCGCATCTCGCTTTCTGAACCCGATAATCAAACCATGGCCGTTCGTAGGATGGGGCATAGATTTAATTGGACAAATTAATCCTCCATCCGGCAAAGGACACAAGTTTGTGTTATTAGCTACGATTATTTTACCAAGTGGGTTGAAGCTATCCCTTTGAAAACGGTTACGTCGGGAGAATATGGTCACTTTGTCAAAGAGCATATAATTCATAGATTTGGGATCCCACAGACCATAACAACGATCAAGGGACTCGAGTTCACTTCCTCGAGTTTTGTGACTTTGCCGAAAGCATGGGAATAAGGTTGTATAATTCTTCCCCTTATTATGCACAAGCTAATGGCCATGCGGAGGCATCAAATAAGATCATGATCAAGATCATCCAAAAGAAGATCAATGAGAAGCCAAGGAAATGGCACTTGGTCCTTAATGAAGCATTATGGGCTTACCGAATGGCTTGCCATGGGTCCACAAGCATCTCCATATGAATTGGTTTATGGACATAATGCTATAATGTCCTGGGAGTTGCAATCGGGATCAAGAAGAGTCGAGTTGCAAAGGGACTTGACAGAAAAAGATTATAAGGATTTGATGATGGATGAATTAGAAGATTTACATTTGATACGTCTCAAGGCCTTGGAAAACATTGAGAAGAATAAAATGCGTGTTGCCAAATATTACAACAAAAAGGTCAAAGTGAAGCAATTCGCGAAGGAGACTTGGTTTGGAAAACAATATTGCCGATTGGTACCAAAGACAAAACATTCGGCAAGTGGTCTCCGAATTGGGAGGGACCTTTTCGAGTTGTCAGTTGTGCACCTGGTAATGCATATATATTGAAAACGCTATTTGGAGAAGAGCTTACTAGAGCCATCAATGGCAGATACCTTAAGAAGTTTTATCCAAGTGTTGAAGTTGGATCTTAGTTGTGATTATGACTTAAGCGTGGTATAGCCGATTGAATAAAAAATCGCCTTCAGAACAAAGGGAGGAAGTTAGAGAAAATAGCCGATATTATTGTATCGCCTCTAGTACAAAAATAGCCGATATCATGTGTATCGTCTTCAGAACAGAAATAGCCGATGCAATTGTATCGCCTTTAGCCAATTTTTTAGAATATAAGTGAACAGTTTTTATCTCTCAGCTGGTAGGTTTATCGGGAGAAGATAAAGGGAATTGAAGAGCTACGCTACAAAATGTCAAGTCATGGAGCAATGCCAAGATCTAATCGGCTAAGATGACGTCATGCACTCGGGAAAATTTCGTTCGGGAAGAATGTTGCAGTCGAGATCTAACTAAGGAGTAAGGAAAAATTCGCAAGAACAAACACAATCGCTAAAACGCCATTTCAGCTAAGACAAGCGAAAGCAAGGAGGAGACCAACATTCTTCATTAAAAGTTTTATTTTTACAACCCGCGCCAGGCCCTAATACAAGCTACTCCTCTTCCTCGGTGAAGAGCTTGTTGAGGACGGACTCCGGGTTGGTGGCGTTGGCCATAGTGTCGGCGTGGTCGTCGTACGCCGCCAGGAGACCCTCGATGCCATCAACCTCATGGGGAAGACCACCCCGGAAGCCGACCGGCATGGGAGCATAGTCGTCCCCGGTCCAGGACGACATCCCCGCCAAGCCGAGGGAGGTGCGAAGGCGCACACCATGAAGGGCTGCCCGATCAATCTGATCAGGCACCGCCTCCAGACGATCCTCCACGGTCGGTCCCCTGGCGTTCACCTGATCGGCCACCCTCGTCGCCGCCACCTTCAGGCGATTGAGCTCATTGGAGAGATCTGTAAAACACAAGACAGACCCATGAATAAACAGATTGGGAAGAACGGGAATCGAAGCAATGATTGTAGAGCAAGTACTGGTGATGGCCTCGCTCAGCTGCCGGCAGTTGTCCTCCCATTCCAGCTGGGCGATCCTGAACTTCTTGGTTTTACGTAACAACCCGAAAAATTCACCAAACACAAAAATCCCAACTACAAAATTTTTTCTAAACAAACCCTTGTTTGTTGCTTGTCGTGTAGATAACCTTACCTAGTTACGCGAGATAGCACATCATCACATGTGTCTTAGCCCCCTTAAGCCACATGTGATTAGGACCCTAAGTTAAACCTTTATATCCGGAGGACATGACCTAGCACTATTAATATGTTATGCAACATGTGTGATTTGGATTTTTATTTGGTTTTCCCATTGTATTGAGTAATAAATCGACAATGCATATTTATTTATGTAATAAATAAATACACTATATATACACAAAGTTATGGGGAATAATACCCTACCATGGCCTATGACTCATTATGACCACTATGAAATATTGTTCAAATGACACTTGGCCTAGCTCGCTATGCCCTTCCATTTGGCCCAAACCAATGATTGTAACAATGACCGTGACTCTCGAGGCCAGAGCTTGCTCCGTCCATAAGCCGACACCGTGACGCGGGCGTTATCACGTCATCACCCTCTTGATCATGCCACGGTCGGAGGCCCGTCGACTCTACCGCCCACGATGTTCGTAGCGCCCGCCGTCAACACGACAACGGCCACATCATGAAGCCGCAACCTCAACCCATTCCCTAAAACTCACGAGAGCTTAATTAGGAAAAGACCTTGCTCCTTAATCCCTTGGTCAACAGTACACGAGTGTGCATGCTACATGCCCTATTCTACCGAGATGCACGTAAGAGCTAACCAAGCGACAACTCATAAACAACCTTACGCCTATATATATATGCCACGTAACCAGCAGCTTGCTAATAATCGTGCATGCTCCTGTACGTTTGGCCCATACCACACTATGCTACGTGTATATATGTATGAGCTCATATACACGTTTATAAATATATACTTGGTACTAATGCCTCAATCGTAGCTAACCAGGCCGCCTCTCTCCACTTCCGGCCCGACACGAACCCGAAGCCGAGTCACGGGCCCTCCACCCCTCCCATCCTCTCACGTGCGCAAAGACACGCACGGAGAAGCCGCCGTCGCTACGAAGGAAGCCGCCGGCGCTACCGATTGGATGCTGCCCTCGCGTTTGCGGCACGCGGACGGAACGACTCCAATCTTGGACCCACCGGCCAGCCACACCGGGCCAAACCCGCGTACGCTCAACGCGAACCAACCACGGACGCCGTTTCCCTTCCGTCGCGAGCGCCGTCTCCTCCCTCTCTCCGTACGCTCGCCCTTCCTCCACTTCCGTCGACACCCGCGAACGGCCACCTGCCCGCGCTCTGGATATCCGCCACGTGCACCGGCTGTCCCATCAAGCGGCCCGGACGCGAGCCCTTGCCGCGAACCCTAGCCTCGCGGCTATAAAGCCCGAGACGGAGCCTCACCCTCGCCAATTCCCCACGCCCGCCGCGGACTACCGCGCCCATCTCCTCGCCGTCGCACCCCGGCTCGCCTCGCCGTCCGCGACATCGCCTTGAGACCCATGCGCACCATCGCTCCATCGACGTGCGCGACCGCCGGCCCGGCCAGCCCGCCGAGGCGACCGCCTCGTCGGCCTCCGCGCGCCGCCGCGTGCACGTCCTCTTCGCCGCGTCCACCTCTTCTTCTCCGACGCCAACTACCTCTCCGCTAGCGACGACGCGCTGCACGCCGAACGGCACCACGACACGGAAGTGCGGGACGTTGGGGTGCCACGCTACTCCAAGCCGCCGTCTGCGAGCCCGTGCGACCCATCGCGAGCGCCGCCCGCACCTTCCACCTCGCGACGTCGCCGCTGTGACGCCGCGTTTCGTCATCTTCCTCGTCGTCATCACGTCCGGCTCCGGCCCGGGTGAGCCTCCGGTCAAGCTCCTTCCATGGAAAATCAACCGATGCACCTGCTGTTCCTAATCCGTTCCTAATCGCTTCCTGCTATGAACTTCGAACTGCAGCCAAGGTTCCTCGCGCCATCATGCACCATGACGTTGTGCCTTCATCCTCGCCAAGATGTCAAGACCAGCCTTGCCTTGGCCTTCAACACACAAAGAAGGGTGAGCACCTTCGTAGCCAAACTTGCTGCCTTGCTTTTGCATGTGAACGTGAACCCGACCGTTTCTTCTTTGGGAGCTCGGGGCCGAGGCCTTGCGGATACATCTGCCGCGCTAGAACCTTGGAGATCGGCACCACGACGCCGTCCGCCACGTCGCGCCCCCACCTCGTCGCGGCCACGACACCGACCAAGCCGCAAACTCGCCTTCCATCCGCGACGTCAAGCTGCAACGCGAGCACGCCTTGGCGCAGCAGCGTCATCTCGACGGCGTCCTCCACACCGGAACCGTGACGCCGACGGAGCTGCTTCGCCACCAACCCGCCGCACTACGCCACGCCTTGCTCGCCTACACGGGAAGGTGCGCCGCCGTACTTCTTTGCCGACCCCGACCTGCTGTTCGTGGCCATGGCGCCCTCGTGCGCGTAGGCCGAGCCTTCACCCGGCTCGGGATACACGCACACACCACGGACGGACCAGCCCTGACCACTTGTGTGCGGCGCCACCATACGCCGCCGTCCTGCCCTCCATGTCCGCCGCGCCGTGGCCATGCCAAGCCGTGGTGCGCGCCATCGATTCCGGCCATCACCGGCCGCCTTGGATACGCTGGACCCCGGGGACCATGTCCGCTATGACGGGCGCATCCCCATGCGCACGCCGCGGGCCCGAGACACCCCCGAGGGTATTGCCTTGCCTCGCCATCGGAGGTTGAGGCCGCACGGGACGCTCCGGGAGCGCCACCGTGGCGCCCTTCGCGCCGGCCGGCTCCGGCCACCTCGCGTGTCGAGGTTGCGCCGTCGAACCGCGCCGCGGCCCGCTGCACGCCGCAGCACCACCGGGAAGCGATGGAAACGCCTTGGTGGCCATGTCGACGTGCTGCCGCGCATGCCACCATGGCCGCCGGCGCCGCCGCATGCCACCATGCGCCGCCGTGTATTTTGGTCACCGCCGTTTTGTCAAGCTTGCGTCTTGGGGTGACAATCGAAGATATGGACCCTCAATTGGCCCCGAATGCCTCCTTGCCGGACGCCGCGGAGCGCCGCCGCCGCCACGCCGCCGCCGTCGCGTCGGAGATGTGCCCGGCTCTACTGCCGTCAACCGTGGGCACCTCCATGCTCGCCTAGGCGTCGCGGAGCCGCTGCGCTCGCCGCCTCTGCCGGAGCGCCGCCCCAGCGCTTGAACACGCCGCCATGCCGCCGCCGGCCGCTCCCGACCGCGCATCGGCATGGGGAAGGGGAGGAGTTGCCCCGGGTGCAGGGTGGCTGGGCATGGTCCATATGGACCGAGCCACCATCGGTGGGTCCATGTGCGTCAGTCCACCATGCACCGGATCTCGTGAACCAAAAGAACCTTGTGAATCTCTGTGAACCAAGATCTGGTGGACCATGTCGCTGACAGCGGGTCCCGCTGACGCCAGTCCACCGTGATCTGCACCCGTACACCGAGCCCAATCCAGGCCCAGGGAAGCGACGTGGCGCGCCCTGGTGCCGCCACGTGTTGGGCCCGGCCCGGCCCAGACCGGCCCACTGGCCCTGTTTCGGCCCAATGTCGGCCCCTTTTCGGCCCATTTGACAATTGACTCGGTCAACGCTGACATCAGCGATGACGTCGCCCGACCCCACCTGTCAGTGCCACATCATCGCCACGTCAGCGGCCTTGCCCACTCAGCCGCCCCTCTGTGCCACGTGGTGGGCCCCTGTGATGCCACGTGTCCCTATATATATATATTTTAACCCTTGTTTAATATTTTCTTAAATATGTTTCAACTTCGAAATTCATAACTAATTCACCGTAGCTCAAAAATACAATCAAGGTACCTAAATTTTCTATAAATCGAGCACAATAATCTGAAGCTATGTTTGAGTGCATTTGGTTCTTCTATATTTCATTGCTTCTTTGTGGCTTCTATAGGAGTCGCTAACGCGACAATTACGTTTCGGTTTCAGAGTCGATTCGGGAGAGAAGCGACCTGAGGACGTGAGGTGGAGATCCACTGTACGACTACGGAGGAGGACTTGTACCACTACTGTCGGATTCGTACCACTACTTCCTCGACATCGCAGGTGTCATGGCAGCACCTTTATTTTAGAGAATCCTATTAGACATTGCATGTTTAGAACTGCTAGCGCTTTATATTTATTCCTTTGCTAGTATATGATGCATGATATTGCCTCGAGCTATATTTACCTTGTTCGAAGCCCTTTTGCCATGTTACCCACCTTGCGCTCGCACTTATATATTACCGTCCTTCGCGTGCTTGCATTTATTATCACCATACTTATTATAACTCCACTTCGCATTGTATATGTGGTGCGGGTGGTGAACCCCGGAATGGTTTGGCTTGGGATGCCGGACTTGTGGTTATGGTGATGAGCGGTGTCTTTGCGTGAGTCTTGGGTGTGTGGTGAGGGTTGAGTCGGCCGGGCAGGGATTACGACGAGCTTCGAGCGAGTCTTGCCGAGGGGATACGGCCTGGGTATCCCCGCTCCGTGAGTACCCGTGGCGGGTAACTCGGTTTGGATTGAGGTGTCCTTGGTGTGAGCTCCTTGGGGTGGAGCCTTGGAAAGGGGTGCCGTGGCGGACGGTAAAGATTAGCCCATACGGGGAGACATCGCTGTCTGGCCAATACCTAAGGACTTGAGGGCTAGTGACCGGATCATTGGACGCTTACTTTCCACTCGCTCTCTAATGGGAAGGGAGACGGTCTAACCATTTGGTAGAACGAATGCCATTACCGTGCTGGAGTAAGCGGATGTGTCGGGAGGTACGGGCCGGAGTGCTCACACCCTCCTTAACCAACATAGTGACCCCCGAGGCCCGGTACTATGTCTCACGGTCTCGGCGGCCGGGTCGAGTGGCGGATGGTATTCGCTCTAGGCTTATGGCGATCGATATCTGTCTAGATGTGCGCGCATCGATGATGGCTATCTTGTGGAATAGTGAAACCTCTGCAGAGTGTATGGTTGATCGATCGATACATAGCTGACTCGTTGGCTATGGACCAGTCCCGTGTGATGCTCGCTTGACTAGGAGAGGAGTCTTCTGCCTTTCTTGGGATATGGGTATGTTACATCCGACCGCGAGCCTGGGAGGCTGCGGGTCGTTGAGGCCTGACGAGAGGGAGTCGTCTTGCCGGCCACGTGAAGTGTGGTGGGGTGTGGTGTGTGGGGTGTGAGGTGTGGTGATGTGTGGATGGGATGGATGGGATGGTGGATGGATGTGTGTGTGGGATTTGGGAATGTGTTAAACTTCATTATTATTATTATATTATACTTGATGCTACTTCGCATGCGCTAGGATGCAAACCACGGTAAATATAGGATCGCGATCCCTTTATTTTCTATTCTCCACTAAAGCTCATTCGGTGCTTGACCATGGCCTGCACACATCCGGCGGTGTGCGGTTTTCCCGTGATGTTAGGGTTGAGAGGATTAGAAGGTCTCGTGCTGCGCTCAAGTTGGAGTTTGAAGTCGCTTCCGCGTTATTCTTCCACCTTCGCAAGCTGTTCTCGATGTTAGAAATATTTTGTTTACGCCGGTGCGGCGTTGTAATTATTAATGTAAACCCTTCTACTTGTACTCTGTATTCTCAGAATTCGATGTATGGAATTGATTATCAACTGTTATATATCATTCTGTGGATTTTCCCTTCGCGGAAAATTGAGGATGTTTCAGTTGGTATCAGCTCCTTGCTTGACCCTAGGACGAGACCCTTAGGATTGGACGATAGAATAGGATGAACCAGCCCTTGTTTCGGTTATATTACCGACCTTGCACCATTTCGTGCTTGGCTTACCTCTTATAATGGACTTGCTAACCATGTTCTTGGACTCCAATGCAAATGATGGTGATCTTTTAGAGGCATGCCCTTCTACCTCAAGTACCATGATGGATACGCCCAAGTACTACAAGAAGTGCTTCAAGAGTTAGAGCCTCTGACAATAGATGTGCCACAAATAGGTAGCGCCTAGAAGAGCCGAAGTCTACTATATGATGACCCTGTAGAATCTCCTAGGAAAGGAAATGCCGTACCAAAGCCTTGTACCATTCCTAAGGTAGAAGACACAATCCTTATTGCTATGCAACCTATTGTCCATACGGCTATTCATGCGTACGAACTCTTCGAGCATGGCCTCCTGCCGTCTATTACCTCGTGCCCTCGATGCCTCCAATAGTGCCATAGGGTAATGGGAAGAAGTTCACCAACGTAAATAGAGAAAGTTCCTGACTCTTGCCCAACCATGTAGATGGAAGAAAGTTCTTCGACCCCACCTATCTAGTTTCTTAGACAAGACTCATCATGATAAGGGGGTAGGAAGAGGATGATTAGAATAAGCCATGTATAGCTAGAAGTTGTACCATGAGTAGAGTAGAATGTCTACCACCATGAGCTACTTACGCGTAGTAGGTTTCTTCGCGAATCTTTTGGTGTAGCTACCAAGGATATCGCTATGTAATAAACTCAATGTATTGAGTGCTTGGATCTTATCGCATTTTATGGTTCTTCATGCTTCTTTGTATGAGTGTAGGATAGAATTAAATGTTTTTAAATTGATTAACTCATCTAATCATTACATGAAGATGCTAATAAATTATGTCACCAAATGACCCTTAACCCTATGAACCATGCAATTAAGTGTCCAACCCACATTCCACATACTAGAACCACTGCTCAACCCTTCTTAGAATCGCCATGGACTATAATCGTGCTAGTCACATGCCACCCATAGGACTCAACCTTTGGAAGAAATAGCTTCACACTCTACTACCCAATGGAGCCCCTACTAAAGGAAGCTACTTGACACACCCATGCATCTTCTAGCTATAGAGCTGACTCAATGGATCTGACCCCTGAAGACCCTAACTGAAGAATGCTAACAACACTACAAGGAAGAACTACTCAAGGACTTACAGAAGCTACATGAGTTGCTACTTCAAAGCTAGCGTTCCAGTATTACCCTGAGAAGTCACCTAAACTACGTGACCATATGGAACTAGTAACCATACTGAGCATGGTCGACCTGCTAGATTACCTGTATTACACCAAATACTTCTCCGAGGACAAAAGAGAAGACAAAGGTTAAAAATGGAGGAGTGATGGCAAACCAGCTCTAGCCAAGTTCAGCGATCTAGCTTGAATAGGTCAAACCCTTTGGATTATGAAACCATTACTAAAGGAAATGGCTGTAGACCCGGCCAAGAGTTAGAACAGTAAAGACAATGGGAACAACCCTGCAACAAGACTGTTGTTAGAGCCCCCAAGATTAGTGGCATATTATCTTGGATCATCGAGAATATCTCTTTGATGATTGCCTTATAACAAACCACTAACTGAAAATACTAGGCCAACATGACATATCCTTACTAAGCTATTCTACTGGCCTATTCGTATCATCGCCCCATGCTATTCCAAAACAACCTCTCTACCTTTTTGTTGAAAAGTTTTCCCGCTCAAGAGGAATTTCATTTCAAAACAAAAGTTTTGCCTTGCACACCAACCCATAATAAAATATTTGCAAACCAAAATGGCTCAAGTTTTATTTTAAAAGCCTTTGATTTCAACCAAGGAGCCAAACCTATTTCAAATAAACCTTGTCTTTTAAAGGTATTGCAACGCGTTTGCCAAAAAAAAAAAAATTGTGAAAAGGTTTTGTTTGCAACTGTCCTAAAAAAAGAACTTTTCAAAACCTAGTTTTGAAAACCAAACTTGATTGCGAAAACCAAGATTTGCAAAATGGGCAATGATTTTGAACCATTTTCAAAACCACCCAGGTTTTAAATGATTGAAAAGGAGTTATGCTCTATTTAAAAAGTAAAACCATGATTCAAAATCATTTAATTTGAAATCATATAAAGAGTGTTCTTAGTTTCAAAACAAAGCCATTCAAAAGTGTTTGATTTTGAAACTCGCATTGATTTCAAACCTCTTCAAAATCCCTCTTGGACTTGAAAGCTTATGAATCACTATCTATTTTCAAAATAAGAATTTTGAGAATAACCACGACAACGTGGGTCCAATGAATGACTTTCCCAACCAACAAATGCATGCTATGCGTAATCATTTTGGGTACCTTGTACAAATTTGGACCGAGTTACCGAAGGAAGCAAAGGACGACAATACCTTTTGCAAGATCCTTTGAAGCGGCTACGCCGACTAAAAGCAGGATAGCAACTACGCCTATCAAAGTAGCGCAGCGGAAGTGTGGTGAACTCATAACCCACTGGACCCTGGATCGAAATCAGGAGCGTAAACTGCACCTCTTAATTTTGGAAGACATGACATAGTCTAAACTAATCTGGGTCACTCCCACATGCTAACCCTGTGTTGAAACATCCTACGGAAGACAATTCCTCGACCATCGTCGAAATGTCCTTTCTGGAAACCTCAAAATCTACCTAGTGCACTTACACGAACACCAAACCTACATGCAGTCGGTCCATGATTTAGACAAAGAATCAAGACTTCACTACTCAATCCTGCAACTCGATGGAGCAACGACATCAAGCTACAAGGAACTAGAAGTTAGATTCGTGAGAAGCATCACCTTACTATTTCGTGGAGTACTACACACCTTAAATCTCGGGGACGAGATTCTGATAAGGGGGTAGGACTGTAACAACCCGAAAAATTCACCAAACACAAAAATCCCAACTACAAAATTTTTTCTAAACAAACCCTTGTTTGTTGCTTGTCGTGTAGATAACCTTACCTAGTTACGCAGATAGCACATCATCACATGTGTCTTAGCCCCCTTAAGCCACATGTGATTAGGACCCTAAGTTAAACCTTTATATCTGGAGGACATGACCTAGCACTATTAATATGTTATGCAACATGTGTGATTTGGATTTTTATTTGGTTTTCCCATTGTATTGAGTAATAAATCGACAATGCATATTTATTTATGTAATAAATAAATACACTATATATACACAAAGTTATGGGGAATAATACCCTACCATGGCCTATGACTCATTATGACCACTATGAAATATTGTTCAAATGACACTTGGCCTAGCTCGCTATGCCCTTCCATTTGGCCCAAACCAATGATTGTAACAATGACCGTGACTCTCGACCGAGCTTGCTCCGTCCATAAGCCGACACCGTGACGCGGGCGTTATCACGTCATCACCCTCTTGATCATGCCACGGTCGGAGGCCCGTCGACTCTACCGCCCACGATGTTCGTAGCGCTGCCGTCAACACGACAACAGCCACATCATGAAGCCGCAACCTCAACCCATTCCCTAAAACTCACGAGAGCTTAATTAGGAAAAGACCTTGCTCCTTAATCCCTTGGTCAACAGGCCGCACGAGTGTGCATGCTATCGTACCCTATTCTACCGAGATGCACGTAAGAGCTAACCAAGCGACAACTCATAAACAACCTTCGCCTATATATATGCCACGTAACCAGCAGCTTGCTAATAATCGTGCATGCTCCCGTACGTTTGGCCCATACCACACTATGCTACGTGTATATATGTATGAGCTCATATACACGTTTATAAATATATACTTGGTACTAATGCCTCAATCGTAGCTAACCAGGCCGCTCTCTCCACTTCCGGCCCGGCACGGCAACCGAAGCCGAGTCACGGGCCCTCCAGGCCCCTCCCATCCTCTCACGTGCGCAAAGACACGCACGGAGAAGCTGCCGCCGTCGCTACGAAGGAAGCCGCCGCTGCTACCGATTGGATGCTGCCCTCGCGTTTGCGGCACGCGGACGGAACGACTCCAATCTTGGACCCACCGCCAGCCACACCGGGCCAAACCCGCGTACGCTCAACGCGAACCAACCACGGACGCGTTTCCTTCCGTCGCGAGCGCCGTCTCCTCCCTCTCTCCGTACGCTCGCCCTTCCTCCACTTCCGTCGACACCCGCGAACGGCCACCTGCCCGCGCTCTGGATATCCGCCACGTGCACCGGCTGTCCCATCAAGCGGCCCGGACGCCGAGCCCTTGCCGCGAACCCTAGCCTCGCGGCTATAAAGCCCGAGACGGAGCCTCACCCTCGCCAATTCCCCACAGCCGCCGCCACGGACTACCGCGCCCATCTCCTCGCCGTCGCACCCGCTCGCCTCGCCGTCCGCGACATCGCCTTGGAGACCCATCTCGCACCACTTGCTCCATCGACGTGCCGCGACCGCCGGCCCGCCCGCCGAGGCGACCGCCTCGTCGGCCTCCGCGCGGCGCCGCCGTGCACGTCCTCTTCGCCGCGTCCACCTCTTCTTCTCCGACGCCAACTACCTCTCCGCTAGCGACGACGCGCTCGCATCGAACAAAGCACCACGACCCGGAAGTGCGGGGCGTTGGGGTGCCACGCTACTCCAAGCTGCCGTCCCCGCAGCCCGTGCGACCCATCGCGAGCGCCGCCGCACCTTCCACCTCGCGACGTCGCCGCCGTTGACGCCGCGTTTCGTCATCTTCCTCGTCGTCATCACGTCCGGCTCCGGCCGGGTGAGCCTCCGGTCAAGCTCCTTCCATGGAAAATCAACCGATGCACCCGCGTTCCTAATCCGTTCCTAATCGCTTCGCTATGAACTTCGAACCGCAGCCAAGGTTCCTCGCGCCATCATGCACCATGACGTTGTGCCTTCATCCTCGCCAAGATGTCAAGACCGCCTTGCCTTGGCCTTCAACACACAAAGGCAAGGGTGAGCACCTTCGTAGCCAAACTTGCCGCCTTGCTTTTGCATGTGAACGTGAACCCGACCGTTTCTTGCCGGGAGCTCGGGGCCGAGGCCTTGCGGATACATCTCGCCGCGCTAGAACCTTGGAGATCGGCACCACGACGCCGTCCGCCACGTCGCGCCCCCACCTCGTCGCGGCCACGACACCGACCAAGCCGCAAACTCGCCTTCCATCCGCGACGTCAAGCTGCAACGCGAGCACGCCTTGGCGCAGCGCGTCATCTCGACGGCGTCCTCCACACCGGAACCGTGACGCCGACGGAGCCGCCGCCACCAACCCGCCGCACTACGCCACGCCTTGCTCGCCTACACGGGAAGGTGCGCCGCCGTACTTCTTTGCCGACCACGACCTGTCGTTCGTGGCCATGGCGCCCTCGTGCGCGTAGGCCGAGCCTTCACCCGGCTCTGGGATACACGCACACACCAGCACGGACCAGCCCTGACCACTTGTGTGCGGCACCACCATACGCCGCCGTCCTGCCCTCCATGTCCGCCGCGCCGTGGCCATGCCAAGCCGTGGTGCGCGCCATCGATTCCGGCCATCACCGGCCGCCTTGGATACGCTGGACCCGGGGACCATGTCCGCTGCGATGGGGCGCATCCCCGTACGCACGCCGCGGGCCCGAGACACCCCCGAGGGTATTGCCTTGCCTCGCCATCGGAGGTTGAGGCCGCACGGACGCTCCGGGAGCGCCACCGTGGCGCCGCGCGCGGCCGGCTCCGGCCACCTCGCGTGTCGAGGTTGCGCCGTCGAACCGCGCCGCGGCCCGCTGCACGCCGCAGCACCACCGGGAAGCGATGGAAACGCCTTGGTGGCCATGTCGACGTGCTGCCGCGCATGCCACCATGGCCGCCGGCGCCGCCGCATGCCACCATGCGCCGCCGTGTATTTTGGTCACCGCCGTTTTGTCAAGCTTGCGTCTTGGGGTGACAATCGAAGATATGGACCCTCAATTGGCCCCGAATGCCTCCTTGCCGGACGCCGCGGAGCGCCGCCGCCGCCACGCCGCCGCCGTCGCGTCGGAGATGTGCCCGGCTCTACTGCCGTCAACCGTGGGCACCTCCATGCTCGCCTAGGCGTCGCGGAGCCGCTGCGCTCGCCGCCTCTGCCGGAGCGCCGCCCGCCGCTTGAACACGCGCCATGCCGCCGCCGGCCGCTCCCGACCGCGCATCGGCATGGGGAAGGGAGGAGTTGCCCCGGGTGCGGGGTGGCTGGGCATGGTCCATATGGACCGAGCCACCATCGGTGGGTCCATGTGCGTCGATCCACCATGCACCGGATCTCGTGAACCAAAAGAACCTTGTGAATCTCTCGTGAACCAAGATCCGGTGGACCATGTCGGCGATACGGGGTCCCGCGACGCGGTCCCACCGTGATCTGCACCCGTACACCGAGCCCAATCCAGCCCGGGAAGCGACGTGGCGCGCCCGGTGCCGCCACGTGTTGGGCCGGCCCGGCCCGCACCGCCCACCGGCCCCGTTTCGGCCCAATGTCGGCCCCCGGCCCATTTGACAATTGACTCGGCCAACGCCGACATCGCCGATGACGTCGCCCGACCCCACTGTCGGTGCCACATCATCGCCACGTCGGCGGCCTTGCCCACTCGGCCCGCCCCTCGTGCCACGTGGTGGGCCCCCGTGATGCCACGTGTCCCTATATATATATATATTTAACCCTTGTTTAATATTTTCTTAAATATGTTTCGGCTTCGAAATTCATAACTAATTCACCGTAGCTCGAAAAATACAATCAAGGTACCTAAATTTTCTATAAATCGAGCACAATAATCTGAAGCTATGTTTGAGTGCATTTGGTTCTTCTATATTTCATTGCTTCTTTGTGGCTTCTATAGGAGTCGCTAACGCGACAATTACGTTTCGGTTTCGAGTCGATTCGGGAGAGCGACTGAGGACGTGAGGTGGAGATCCACCGTACGACTACGGAGGAGGACTTGTACCACTACTTGTCGGATTCGTACCACTACTTCCTCGACATCGCGAGTGTCATGGCGCACCTTTATTTTAGAGAATCCTATTAGACATTGCATGTTTAGAATCGCTAGCGCTTTATATTTATTCCTTTGCTAGTATATGATGCATGATATTGCACGAGCTATATTTACCTTGTTCGAAGCCCTTTTGCCATGTTACCCGGCCTTGCGCTCGCACTTATATATTACCGTCCTTCGCGTGCTTGCATTTATTATCACCATACTTATTATAACTCCACTTCGCATTGTATATGTGGTGCGGGTGGTGAACCCCGGGAATGGTTTGGCTTGGGATGCCGGACTTGTGGTTATGGTGATGAGCGGTGTCTTGCGTGAGTCTTGGGTGTGTGGTGAGGGTTGAGTCGGCGGGCGAGGGATTACGACGAGCTTCGAGCGAGTCTTGCCGAGGGATACGGCTGGGTATCCCCGCTTCGTGAGTACCCGTGGCGGGTAACTGGTTTGGATTGAGGTGTCCTTGGTGTGAGCTCCTTGGGGTGGAGCCTTGGAAAGGGGGTGCCGTGGCGGCACGGTAAAGATTAGCCCATACGGGGAGACATCGTTGTCGGCCAATACCTAAGGACTTGAGGGCTAGTGACCGGATCATTGGACGCTTACTTTCCACTCGCTCTCTAATGGGAAGGGAGACGGTCTAACCATTTGGTAGAACGAATGCCATTACTGTCTGGAGTAAGCGGATGTGTCGGGAGGTACGGGCCGAGAGTGCTCACACCCTCCTTAACCAACATAGTGACCCCCGAGGCCTGGTACTATGTCTCACAGTCTCGGCGGCCAGGGTCGAGTGGCAGGATGGTATTCGCTCTAGGCTTATGGCGATCGATATCTGTCTAGATGTGCGCGCATCGATGATGGCTATCTTGTGGAATAGTGAAACCTCTGCAGAGTGTATGGTTGATCGATCGATACATAGCCGACTCGTTGGCTATGGACCGGTCCGTGTGATGCTCGCTTGACTAGGAGAGGAGTCTTACGCCTTTCTTGGGATATGGGTATGTTACATCCGACCGCGAGCACGGGAGGCTGCGGGTCGTTGAGGCCCGACGAGAGGGAGTCGTCTTGCCGGCCACGTGAAGTGTGGTGGGGTGTGGTGTGTGGGGTGTGAGGTGTGGTGATGTGTGGATGGGATGGATGGGATGGTGGATGGATGTGTGTGTGGGATTTGGGAATGTGTTAAACTTCATTATTATTATTATATTATACTTGATGCTACTTCGCATGCGCTAGGATGCAAACCACGACCAAATATAGGATCGCCGGATCCCTTTATTTTCTATTCTCCACTAAAGCTCATTCGGTCTTGACCATGGCACGCACACATCGCGGTGTGCGGTTTTCTGTGATGTTAGGGTTGAGAGGATTAGAAGGTCTCGTGCACTGCGCTCAAGTTGGAGTTTGAAGCCGCTTCCGCGTTATTCTTCCACCTTCGCAAGCTGTTCGGATGTTAGAAATATTTTGTTTACGCCAGTGCGGCGTTGTAATTATTAATGTAAACCCTTCTACTTGTACTCTGTATTCTCAGAATTCGATGTATGGAATTGATTATCAACTGTTATATATCATTCTGTGGATTTTCCCTTCGCGGAAAATTGAGGATGTTTCAGTTTCTTCACCAAGAAGCTCCCGCGCCTCGTCCCTCTCGCGGCGGTAGGCGTCGGCGTCGTAGCGGGTGTACGCCGGGATCTCCTCGTCGTTCCTATCCCATATAGGGCGGTACGAGCTGCCGGAGGAGGACCCCAACGAGGCCGAGGCAGAGGCCGGCGCCGGAGCAGGGGCCGGAGCAGGAGCAGGCACTGCGGCCGCCGCGGCTGGCGCCAGGAAGCGCCATTGGCCGGTGCTGATCCTCGCCGTCCTACAAGGCAAGGTGCAATCAAGATCGGCTATATATATATATATAAAAAACGCCGGCATAGAGAAGTTGTTTCATTACTGCAAACGGCGGCCACCACGACTACTTCCCTCCGCCGCATCCGCCGCAGGAGCAAGAGCGGTAGCAGGAGGAGGAGTGTGAGTGCCGGCCCGGGCGACCTGCCTCCGGAAGTTGGCGGCGTAGTCGCCGGTGACCCCGGTACCCCTGAAACAAAAATCAAGGAAGTGAATAACCGCAAGGGGGCAAGGCCCAGATCGGGTGAAAGGAAACAAGATCTGTGGCAACTCGACTCGAAGAGATGAAGATTTCCTACCGCCGGCGCCGGGCATTGCTTCCTTCCGCCTCGTTCTCGGCCAGGCGCTTGCCGCGATCGCCGCCGCTCGCCATTGGTGGTGATGGGGTTTTTTGGGCTTGAAGGCGGAGAGGAAGTGGAAGAGATTGGAGATGGCAACTGATTGGCATGGTGATGATGGGAGCCGAGTGGCTCTATTTATGAATGTTGGGAGCCGTGGCGGAACCTGCGGGAAAACCAATCTACAGATTAGGGTTTTCACACTTCTATGGACCGATATTGAGTTGGGCCAAGCCCATTACTGCGGTTGGTTCAGTTGCCAGCATGCGGTCGGCTAAATAGCTGAATGAGAATCATTCGGCTAAAAGTGTGTACTTAAGTCTACAGTGGTTGTGTTCGGATGATTTGCACAGGAGTGAGTACAGTCATACTCAGGGACAGCCGAATGATAACAGAAGCAGAGAAGAAAGAGAAAAACGAAAATTTCCCATGAAAAGGGGATTGTTCTCAGGTATAACAGGGCCGGACCTAAATATTTACATCTTCAAAATACAAGCCAAATATCTATGCATTCGAGAAAGAGTTAATGACACCAAGAGCATCGGCCTTGATTCGGTTAACTTCATCAAGAGCTTTTTGATCCTCTTCTTCAGAGTCTTGGATCTTTGATAATTTGCTCTTGATCTGCCGCGTCTCCTTGATGATCGATCAATTTTGGACTTAGCCAAGTCAAGAGGTGGCGAGTTGGCAAGCTTGGCTTCATGAGACTGAATATTGGCATTTAATTGAGCTAGCCGAGCTTCAAGCTTGGTTCTTTCATCTCTCATGACTTGCGGTTCGGTTCCAAAGTGCTCAAGAGGTGCTCGGTTGACTTGATGTCGAGTAAAGCTCCTTAACTGTTGTTCTTTAGCCACTTTACCTCTCTCCAATCGGCCTTGGTGGATATATTCTTATGTGCCCTCTTGATAGCGGCAAAGTGATCATCAAGGTGGGATAAGGCATCTATAGCGGCTTTAAGATTGGAAGGAAGCTCTTGATCAATGAGCTCGCTATTTCCCTTATCTTGTCCGAATCTTGGGTCGAGCAACAACATCCTTTTTTAGAAATAAAATTATATCCTTCGACTTGGCTTGATTCTCGATGATAACTGCTGATTAGAAGAAACTTCATCATCCCCAAAGAAATTCTTCGGAATAAGGGAAAAAGCTGGCTTGTGGGTAAGCAGTATCCTGTTGATGAAACAGAAAAGGTAGTTTAGTCAAGTGATTCGGTCTAAGAGAAAAAATAGCCGAATGGAGTAAGAGTGATACCTCTTCAGCAAAAACTTGATCAATTGCATCCATGGTGGAATCAATATCCTGAGTAATTAACATAGTGGATGCTTCAGAATTAGCATGGCTTGTTGAGGCAACCTGTATAGCCGGAATTGAAGAATCTGTCGCCTGATGAGGAATGAGTGCTTCTGTTGCTTTTCCTTGCTCATCTAAACCATGAAACACATGATGAATACCAGTACATTATTTAGAAGAGAGAGAGAGGCGTAAAATGCAAGTATATACGAGGGTTGCCAACAGGCTCATCAACATCTACATGACCAGTGGATACGTCGGGAATCCTCCAAAGTCATGTTTTTCAAAACTACGAAGATTGGCTTGTACCCGTAAAGGGAATGATAAATATGGGCATCTTAACAAATGGAGACAGAAAGACTAGGGGCATTCATACCTGAGGAGTTGGTTTAGCTTTCTTTGATCTCATCTTCTTGGGAACAGAGTGTCTTTGGGAGAAGAAGGAGTCTTCCTTTTCGGATCCTTCAAAAGCACTACCTCATCGATGCGGGGTCTGTTGAAGACTTGCTAAGGTTGGAGCATCATGTCCTAATGCGGCAATCGGACCGGGTTGCCGTATTGAACTTCGGGGGCTTGGAGGAGCATTGTCCTGTTCAAAGAAGCGATTAGAATAAGGGTAAAAGCTCAAGAACAGGAGAAGTTCTGAGAAAGAGAGATACCTCATCATCAGAAGTAAATTGAGGCATGAGGACTTGGCATAGAAGGTGGGCTTGAGTGCTGAAAATGTGAGAACGCCATTCTTGCCACCGGATTTGAATAAAGGATGGGCAACCTCGGTTGTTACCAAAGGATCGGTCCATATAATGGAAATTTACATCCCAAGTTGAAAACTTTGTTGGTCTCGATGATTTTGACAACCTCCCTAGGTTTTATGATGCTTGAAAAATATAACCTTGGAGGCAATTGACCAAATCCTAGTTGCCTGGCAACCATGTTGGGATTATAAAATTCATAAGTTGGGATTACCAGCCTGCCACGATGGAATTCTGCTGGCAAAGCACAAGGCCTGATGAAACAGTTGAAGATCTCCTTGGATTCATCATCTGTGCAGCCCAATTGATAGCTGAATTTACAAGGCAGAGTCAGGTTTTCATTTCCTCTGTAGGGGAACCGGATTATTGGGTCAAAACCCTTATAAAATAGCTTGAAGAGATGGCCAATATCTATGTCAATAACAACGAAGATGCGGCTTCACCATATGTCGACGGGCCTTTTGTCGTGGATTCTCACCTTCAAGATAGTTGACGATGGAAAGCCCGAGCGTGGAGGTCAATTGATACAATCGATGCATGTACGGTTGCAACCACATCTGGACCAGCCACCAAGGGCCATTGACACAAGAAATTTCACCTTGGTTCCTCATCGAACAAAGGTGATCGATGCATCATATGGTAAACAGCACCTAAGAGGTATTTGCCCAAGGGGATCAATTGACCTGCAGCTAAGTCTTCAGCCATCACTATATGGTTCAGAGTGGGCTCATTGGACTTGCTGCAGAAGATGAATCTACATAACCACATATTCATGAAAGCCCCGTATTCCTTGTCGGATCAAAGACTGCTTGATGCATAAGACCGAATATGCTTGACCCATCCACCGCCCCTGATTTATGATTTCTGAGTACCGGTGCCCTTGTACTTAGTCGGGTATGCCGGTTTGGTGATATTCAATCCAGTCATCATGAAGACATCTGCCAGTGTGATTGACATTGGGCCATGGCCGAAGACGAATGCATTGACAGCATCAGACCAAAAGTGAGATGCAGCAATCAGCAAGGAATCGTTTCTGGGCATTTCGGCTAATGACAGTTCCAAGCAGTGTTGGATGTCCTGTGCCTCCCAAAGATCACTGTTCTTGGATTGCATCCTACGGTACCAATCACGCCAGCCTGCAATTGAGGGAAGAGGCCATGTTTTGAAGGTGTTCGGCCACCTGTTTGGGGGGGGGCAATCCTGGATTTGAATGGGATCCTCAAAGTTTCCTTTTCAATAAAATCCCTCGGATTGGGGTCTCCCATCGGACCAAGGAAAAATGACCCAGGACGAGCAAGATTAGAAATCAAAATCTCGTTCTTCATTTCCTTTAGAAGAGATGAGAGCGAATAAATCAAGAACACATCTGAGAACTAATTCAAGAGAATTGCCGAATGGGTGATACGAGTAGGGTTACCTCTAGAAGCTCCTCTTGAGTTCCTGTTACCATGATGGAGCTGGTTGAAGTCTCCATCACCATTGAAGACAGTAGCAAGCCCAGATCTCAAATGGCGGCTGCGGGCGTCGGCGGTGCTGACCTAGGCGAAGGGCGCTAATAGTCAATTTCAAAATAAAACCCTTTTATCTCGAAATTGAGGGGGCATGTGTTAACACCAGATTTTGGTCAGGAATATGACAGGTGGGCCTGCAAGGAGCAGAGAGAGCAATTTGGCAAATGCATATGCGGTCGGCTAATTTCCATGCGTTCGGCAAATGATCAAGCGGTCGGCTATGACGGTTTCGTTCGGAGGCGAAAGAAGGAAAGAGGGAGCTGACCAGATAAGGAAGGGGTCGTAATAGTCAAGGACTCCGATTATGGTTAGAGTTGGCATATTTGTGTCTTTCCAATTTTGTTTAGATAGTTCGTAAACACTTAGGACTCATGTTTTGTCCGGGGTATAAATATAAACCCTCGACCATTGTAATAAGGGTTCACAACCAAATCAATACAACCGGCTACATGCCACCCTTCGAGTCCTTTTAGTCGTGTCGTCGAGTTCTTCGAGAGGGCCAATCGATCCGTCGACCTCCGTAAGTCCCGGCAACCTTGCTATCATGTCTAGTATCATACGGTGGATTTAGACGTGATGCAAGTAGTCTTGTTTGTCTCGACGGGATGGCCGTGCGGCAGGCGTCTGCTTGACAATAGGAAGTCTTTGCTTGTGCTTTGCTTATCTCGACTAGATGGCCGTGCGGCAGGCGTCCGCTTGATAGCTTAGTGTAAGCGAGATAGTTATCGGCTCTTTTAGATTTGGCAAGATCTAATAGATTCATTAAGTTACCACGTGTTGCACGCTTTTATTTTAATATTTATTTATTTGCGACACTCTTTTGCCCAATCTAGATTGATGCTCTTTTCGGCTCTCGATCGTCCTTCCATGTTTATTCAATATAGAGTAGATCGAGTTCATATAGCCGAATTAGATCAATCAAGATTGTTACATGTTGCGGGTTCAAGTAAGTTAGAGCGTTTAGATCTTAGTTAGGGCTGGATATCGTGCGGCAGATGTAGGCTTTGCTTTGCTCTAGACTGTGATAGCTTGTTTGTTCCTTCTTCATGGACCCCGATTCGGCAATCTTGCCGATACGGTTATGCTTACATATGTAACGAGTATTTATAGATTTACCTAGGAAATTACGTGCTTTTAGCTCTTTATTGTTAGATTGTATCATGCGGTGGATTGATCTAGTAGTAAGGAGTGGTGTAGATTCGTAGTGAGTGGTATCATGCGGTGGATTAGCTTACTTGGGTTTATGCTCGACGGGTTTATGAAGGCTAGACGTGCGGCAGACTAGTTGGATTGGCCTATGCATGTGTTATCTTAGTAGGTTCATATTTATAAGTTACTTATCTTTTATTATTAAGTGCTTGATGATGCTTTAAACCTGAGATATAGTTTGATATGCTTTGATGATTGATTCTTGTTCAAACATGTCTTCGTTTATACTTATTAGGCAGTTCAGTTCTATTCATATTATTTATATTACATTAGCCGAATAAATTGCAAACATGTTGGCAGATAGCTTATATAGCTATATGTCGTCGTAAGTGGCTTCAGGGCCGTAAAGATGGAACTGTCTGGTCTCATCCAGCACGTTCCAGTTTTGATTTTACCGTTTTATCCCTTGTCGATTTTCATGTCAAATCGACTGGCACGCTTCCAGATTCAACGCTCGGGCACCCGATTGAAGCTAGGCTTTCCGGCTTGCTGTGTGTGAGACGTAGTGCGCTTTTTGTGTCAACACACCCATGGGGCTTATGGCATTAACTCAGTCTTGGGATGTTGGAAGACAGAACAGTTTTGACTAGAGCATCTACCTTTCTCATTATTTTAGCAAGTTTCATGCCAGAGGTTTTTGATAAGTTTTTCAAAAGAAGTCTTAATGTTCCTCAAATGGTTTTCTCTCAAGTCACTCAAGTAGTGTATGAATCCTCACTAAGGCATATCATGTGTTTTCCTTTCAAAGACATCCTACCTCTAATATGGCTTTATGTGGAGCTTAAGTAGGTATGTCAAGGAATAGCGTACTTGCAAAGCATATGTTGTCTTAGTTAAGAAAGATGAAGTCTTGGACCACAGCAGAGTCTTATTATACCCTTAGATCAAGATGTAAAATAAAATGGATGAATGCGATGGATGGTAAAGTGATGAAGAAGAGTGGATGTATGGTGAATGAGGTTGCTCCCTTATTTAATGCTATCTCTCTTTCTACTTCTATTGAGACAAGGCTAGCTCTTTCTTCTCTCTTTTTTTTTCATCATTTCTCTCTTTTTTTTTTTTTTATAACAGATGCCTAGCCTTTATGAGATGTGTCTCACCTAACAAATGATAACTGAGAGAGAATCTCTAACTGTGGAGCATGGAGCAACCCATAGGATAAAATGGTGAAGGTGCGTACTTCTAGTGTAGAAGCAGCACAATGATGGTGGTATGGATGATGATGCGTGCTCCCAATGTAGGAGTAGCATAATTATGATGGTGAGATGCGTACCCCCAGGATAGGAGTAGCATAAATGATGGATGGTGAGATGCGTACTCCCAGGGTAGGAGTAGCATAAATGGTGGTAGTAAGATGCGTACTCCCGGGGTAGGAGCAAAGCATGGTTGCGTACGTCCGGATTAGAAGCAGCATATTTGGTGATGTGTGGGTCTTGATCTTAGGGCCACAACAAACCTCTAACAAAGGTTCTACAAGTCTTAACCAAACTCAATGCAAGCAAATAGCTTATGTAGAAGGCTTATGGATATATCAAGGTATAAATATGGCCATGGTAGGAATTTCAACACCATTGAGGAACAATTAAGTTTTTCATTCATTTTCGAAAGGAAATCTCTGGCAATCATGCGTGCTTAGAACAATAGAGTAGGGCTCCTATCTTAACTATCTCATATCTTACAACAACTTAGACTTTGTATTAGCACTTGCAACCCACTAAGTGATCAAGTTCATGATGGTTAAAGGTGCCAAATAATCTAGACTTAGAGAAGTGCTAAGTTGTAAACAAGCACTAGAGAAACATTAACTAGCAATTTCATCATCATATCCATAGAAAGACTAGCACACATGAAGCATATAAACAAAAAGGGAAATAAAGCAAATAAATATTTTTGGATTTTTTTAAATGCAAGAAAAACAATAACTAAAATGCAATAAGACAAGAATTAAATGGGAAGGATTGGAAACATACCTTAGATGAACTTACCTCAGTGGGGGAGAGGATCTCCCCCAAGCTTGTCTCTTGCTCACCGTTGTGAGAACCACGCGTTCCACCGGTCCCGCCGGTGCTCCTCCTCCGTGATGACGCCTTGGACAAATTCCGTGGTTCCGTTGCATGAGCTGCAACGTGGCTTGATTCCCGATGTGGATGTTCTCTACCTCCTGGGTGAGTGCTTCGATCTCGGTCGGTGGCTGACGCCTCCCTCTGCGGGGGCGAGGGGTATGTGCCCAGGAAGGTGTCCTGGAATGAGGAGGTGCTTCCATGTGGGAAGAGCTCACCTCCTCTTCTTCATCGGGTGTAGCATGAGAGGGACCAGCTTGTTCCTGAGCGGCACGGGCTCGTGCTCTAGTCATTCTGTCCGTCCCTGCAGCAGGACAAGGTCTTCCCCTTCTGTCCAGGGTTAGTGTTGAGACATTATACAGCCAAAGTCCCTCATTAGGGAGAGGAATCTCGACTGTATCAGTCCCATATGTCATCTTAAGCGTACCTCTTGGACCTCTTTTAATTAGACCAGTACGTATAAATGTTTCTTCAAGAATAATTGGTCTCTCCTTAGGCATAAACTCATAAACATTCCCCTCAAGCACACCCAAAGACTCAGCAATTCTAGTCATGAATGAAGTAAAACCTATGGGTGTTTCTTGAACAACGAGTTCTCCCGAAGTGTACTAGCATTTTGACGGGGGCAAACTTGATTTTATTAACCATGACATACATGAGTTGCATCTCTTTAAGACCTATCTCTGATAAATCAGCCCTAGGAAATAGAGTGATTGCGATCCAATAGAACATAAACCTCAAAGTTGGATTATGAATTTGCTTAGGTTTAGGATTGGACCAGTCAGTTGACAAAGCAATTGATTTCCAAAAGACAACAAAGTTAAAATTTGCTAAAGCAGCCTCTTCATCTAGTATGCAATCATGATCAAAGCCTAGACCAACACTCAACTCATTCCAAGGCAGGTCATAGTCATTATTAAACATGCGAAAGCTAACACCCAAAGCATTTGACTTAAGTGAGCAAAGGAATTCTTGGGTGAGTAACTCTATGCCACATTCAGGAACTTGCCAAAATGAGGACCAACCAATAGTATTGAAAACTATAGCAAAGTCGGTGCTCATACCTGTTTTGTCGAGGAGTTCTTGGTCGAAGAGGGCGGAGTACTGGAAACCGCAAGTGCGAAGAGTATAGAGCTTTCCTAACTCCTCATGGGTGACCATGAGGTTGCTAATCGGCTCCATCATTCTGCCAGGGATGATGGCAGGGACAAGTTGGTGCACTTGTTCTTCCTCCTCCCTCTCATGACCCCTACTTTCGGATTGGCGAGAGCTCGAGGACGAGCCTTCGCCCTTCTTTTTGCTAGACCTTCGGAAGGGATTCTTCATCCCTACTAAACTAGTGGGCAAACAAGACCAAGCTTTCCTACTACACTACTAAGAGTGAAAAGGGAAATATTTCTGGGTTTATGACTACTACTACACTCGACTTGAGAAGGCTTGAAACACTAAGAGAGAAGAGAAGGCCAAGTGAGCTCGAGATGATTCTGCTGGTTGTGGTGTGGAATTGAGCTTACATTGGGGTGGTATTTATAGGGTTGAAAGGGCAAGGCCAACCCGCCCAAGAGGCGGGTCGGCCGACCACCCCTAGGGCCAAGTGCTCTTGTGTCTCACTTTAGACAAGGAATCTTGCCTCGTGCTTGTAAAAAGTCTGAAAAATGGGACCAAACCTTGGTCGGCCGACCAAGAATTTTGCCCCCCACTACTTTGGACATGTTTTGTCTAGTTGTCTGATAAAGGTAGTGGTGGTCCCGGTCCTAGATTCCTTCGGTTGATTCGGATTCCTATGTCTAGTGTTTGGTGAAAGAGAAAAGGAAAAGGGCAAAAGTGGGGACAAGGATAAAGGTTGTCCCCTAGCATGCATTGCTTTGTTCCCTATGCTTGCTTTAGTGTTGAGATGTTCCCTAAAGCATTCTCATGCTTAAAGTAGCATCCTAAGCTAAAGTCATGAGCATTGGCCCATCTCTCTTCGAATTGTGGCTAGTGGGATAGGCATAGGATCCAAGTGTGTCAGCAGTGGGAGGCAGTTGGGTGCCTGGTGGGACCAGGTCCAGGTCGGCCGACCTGGGCTTGTGAACCCCAGGACACCTAATGCACTCCCTTGGATTCCCTGCTTCTAGCCGTAGTGAAGAGAGGTGGTGGACCCCAAAGGCAGTCGGTCGACCGTGCCTTGGTGGCCCCACCAGCTCGCTTTTCTCTAAACACTCTTCTCAAGTTTTATTACCTATATCTAGCTTTATTTTATTGAACTAAACTATGCGGTTGTGAAAGTAAACATGCAATTGGAAAAGGGAAATGCAGAATTGAAATGCATGGAAATAAATATGAGATAACTACGACATACACAGTCGGTCACGAGGGCTCCATGTTTTAGGTCCATAGAGCAGGACCTCTCCTGTCGAGTTCATTCAGTGGACACCTCAGTCGGTCCCGGAGATGGGGACCTTGAGGGTGTCTCCTTCTTCCGCCATTCCTGTTGGACTTCGACTTTTGGTTCGGCGGGGTCTTCTTTTGCTTCGGCCTTCTTGGCCGACTTGGCGGTCTTAGTGTTCTTCCGTCGGCGGTGTTGGCGACGCGGCTTCTGGGGTGCTTGTGCCTGCATGTTAGCTTTAAAACCATTGAAGGGCACACTCACATACCGTCCTTGGACTGACATGTACATCTCGCCATGTTGCACATAGATAGTGGCGTCCACCGTGCTCAGGAACGGTCTTCCCAGGATGAGCGGTACTTCGACGTTGGCTCCCATGTCCAGTACCAGGAAGTCAACAGGGATATACTCGTCTTTAATTCTGAGTAAGATATCCCGTGCCAACCCCTCGGGAAACCGGATGGTTTGGTCCGCCATCTGCAAACGCACATATGTAGGGTGCAAAGGGCTCCCTAGCAGATTATCATAGGTTACCTTGGACATGATGTTGACACCGTGTCGGGTACCTAGATTAGGGGGTCCTAAACTAGGAGGCTCAAGGGAAAGCAAAATAGCTTTACTCCCCTCTAAAAAAGTCCTAAAGAGTTAACTGGAGAAACCCCCAATCCTCCTCGAACTGGGCCGACACTCAAATCAGGCCCACAAACCACAAAGCCCACCGACTCAAGCAGCGGTCGCCCGCCCGCTCGAGACAAAAGTACGGAAATCGCTCGAGCGAGCAACCGCTCGAGACGGTGACGGAAACCGCTCGGGCGAGCAAGCCGCTCGAGCGGTGACGGAGATCACTCGAGCGAGCGACCGCTCGAGCCTATCTACAATAATTGCCAGTCTAGACCATGCACATGGCTACAGGGCTCGAATAGTATTGCGGTACACCAGCCCAGCCTAACTCCATGGCTACAGGGCTCGTAACAGTGGGCCGTACACAGGTCGCTTCCACCATTACGCTGCCCATTCCCTGGATTTGAGGATGGCAGGCACCACTATTGCGCCATGCCTCGCACTATGCCACGTGCAGCACGCCCTTCAAACGCCATGGTCAACTCCCCGTACCGCCGAGCACGTCGCCCGTCCCATCGCTCGGACGTCGACCCTCGAGCGCGTCCTCAACCGCTCGGGAAATAATGACGCGACAGACGTACGGGCGTACGGTAACGCGTCCATGCCGCCTCGACGGCCACTCGACGATTTCCGGAAAACCATCATCACCCATGCCTCGGTTGCGTCGGCTCGTATCGGCATGGATTGACGCAATCCCCCATCGACCATGCCGCTACAGGCTCGGCCCGGGTAAAAGCATGAGTCCACAGGCTCGAACCGGACCAAAGGGAGCGTCTACAGTCTCGACAACTCGACATGGCGCCCGTACCTCGACGTCACGCCCACGACAGCCCTAACCACCGTGTAACCCTGAGCCTCCCCTTGGCCTATAAAAGGGGACGCCAGGGCCTTGTATAGGGCAAGAGGCTTTTACACACACATGTTCCCACATTTTCACACACTCATTCACGGCTAAGTCCCGCTTGTATTCACCCCTGTATAAGCACTTCGGTGCAAGATAATACAAGTCACCCCCCACTGCTGGACGTAGGGCACTCCTTGCCCGAACCAGGATAAACATTTGTGTTCTTCTTGCATCACCATCCGGATTAGGGAGCACGCTTAGAAATTTACTCGTTGGTGTGACACCCCCCGGGGTACGAAACACCGACAGTTGGCGCGCCAGGTAGGGGTACTGCGTGTTTTCACTCGATTCCCGCCATTTTTCCGGATGGCATCACCCACTCCCTCGCTTCCGTTCGCCACGGTGATCTGGTTTGGGAGCTTAGAGTTCGTGTCGCTCGGCCCCGGCCACGACATGGCTCTGCTCTCGATCGGTGAACCAGGAGGGGGACGCTCGACACCCCCACGCATTGGTGGAGTCGCGCGCCGACCGCGCCACCATGGCTCACCACCACGTCGCCGACGCCACCAGCACCAGCGTCATCACCAGCAGGCACAGGGCCTCGAGCACCCCACCAACGCGCCGTCCCTGCCAGGCGCCACGACGCACTCAGCAGGGGTGCCAAGTGTGCGACAGGGAGTGGCACGTGGGCAGGGAACTCTCGACAAGGACCCTGGCTTTACGTTCGCCATGCGTTCGCCGAGGGAGCCCGGTGTGGCACCTCGAGCGCGCACGCGGCCGACGTCGCCTAACCTCTTGCCACACGGACTCTATCGAGCCCGTCGCAGACTCCCATTTGGGCTCACCAATGCCGCCGCCACGTATGCCAACGGGATCCAGTCAGCGATGGAGCCGCAGGAGGAGACCCCGGGCCCCCTCTTGCGTGCCGCCATGAACTTGGAAATCGTGTGGCCGGCATCAGTGGACCACGGTTTTGATAGAGCGCCCGGCTCACAACGTCGCACCACGGTCGGGAACATGCGCCGCTGGATCGAGGAGGAGAATACGGGAAGGCCCTGGACTCCGTCCGGCGCTGACCCCGACTCCGATGACTCGGATTCAGGGTGCTATGACCCGGCTCGCGAGTGTTTCCGTCTCGAGAACAACGTTCCGTCGGACGATGAGACCAGGGACGACGCCGCGGCAGCCGCCGCGGCGGCCAGCCGCCCCGTCGGAACGCCGGTCCTCGGGACACCGGGCGGCGGAGCCTTGCGGTAATTCCTCCCCGCGAGGAACGACCGCAAGGACACGCCAACCCACGACCCGAAGAGGACGCACGGCCGCACAATGGGCCCAAATCCGGGAGATCGAGGCTAAGATGGACGCCGAGCGTGCAAACTTGGAGTTGCTCAAGCGAACCCTTGAGCAAAACCAACCCCCCGCCTCGAGCTCTTGGCGCTCGAGGGAAGGCGCGGGGTGTCTTCGACCGCATCATCAACGACGGACGGCCGGAAGCGCCGGTCGAGCCGGCCCATTTCCCTCGAGCAAGCCAAAATGTCCTTGCGGCAGCCATGTTGCTGCGGGACATGCCTGCACCCTCGAATCCGCACGCGCTACGAATACGGGATGAGGTCCAGGGTCTCCTCCAAGTCGCGGCCGTAAAGCAGGCCGAGAGCTCGGCCTCAAGACAGTGAGAGGCGGCCCTAGAACAACCACGGCAGGAGCGAGAGGGCTCGGTCCACCAAGAGGCACCCCCTCGAGATGGTAGGCCCCCCGCCCGTGACCGCATCCTCGACAACCGTGAGCCTCAAGACGCGCGTCACGACATCAACGACAATCGACGGCGCAAGGCCGCGGGGCCGAGGACCGTGGCTACAATGCCCATCGAGTGGGCGCTACGACGGCGGACGAGGACCGGCGGGCTCCCGAGCCGCCGGCCCTCGAGTCTTCAGTCGAGCTATCCGGAGCACGCCGTTGCCCAACCCGTTTCGACCTCCCACGAGCTTGGCTAAGTATAACGGGGAAACCAAGCCAGAACTCTGGCTCGCTGATTTCCGGCTGGCCTGCCAGCTGGGAGGTGCTCAAGAGGATAAGGCAATCATACGCCAACTCCCCCTGTTCCTCTCTGACACCGCCCGCCGGTGGCTCGAGGAACTTCCCCCAAATTAGATCTACGACTGGACCGATCTAGTCCGGATTTTCGAGGGGAACTTCAAGGGCACCTATATCCGACCAGGCAACTCGTGGGATCTCCGCAACTGCAAGCAAAATACCACGGAGTCTCTTCGGGACTTTGCTCGACGTTTCTCCAAGCTGCGCACCGAGCTACCACACATTCCAGATCACGACGTCATCCTGGCGTTCGTCTCAGGCACCACTTGCAAAGAGCTCGTGCGGGAGCTCGGGCGCAATCGCCCAAAGACGGTGAACGAGCTCATGGACGTCGTCGCCGACTACGCTGCCGGCGACGAAGCCGTGGGGGCCTTCTTTGGTGGGGCTGGTAACAAGCCCGCGCCGTCCTCGGGAGGCGGTGAGGGCTCGAGCAAGGCCCAGAAGAAGAACGGGAAGAAGAAGAAGGGCAACCAACAAGGCAAACGCGTGGTTGCGAAAGAAGAGGTGGCCGCAGCTGACCGCAAGAAGCCTCGACCCCCTCCAGATGGGGCCGTTTTTGACAAGATGTTGAAGCAGCCCTGCCCGTACCACAAGGAGCCGGTCAAGCACAACCTCGAGGACTGCCGAATGCTTCGAGGCTACTTCAAGAAGTTCGGTATTGACAAGGACGATGACAAGAAGGACAAAATAGGCAACGACCAGGGCAACAACGACAACGACAATGGGTACCCGCCCATCGCCGACTGCTACATGATATACGGCGGCCCTACAACTCAGATGTCACGTCGAGAAAGGAAGAACGAGCGCCGGGAGATCTTCTCCATGAAGCCCGCCGTGCCTCGATTTCTCGACTGGTCGGATGCTCCCATCACGTTCGACCGTGATGATCATCCAAAGCACGTCACCAACCCCGGCGCATATCCTCTTGTCGTCGACCCGATCATCCTCAACGCTCGCTTCACCAAGGTCCTCATGGACGGGGGCAGCAGCCTCAATATCATATACATGGAGACGCTCACGCCGCTCGGCATCACGAGGGCGCGCTCAAGCCGAGCACCGGGGTTTCCACGAGTCGTCCCCGGCAAGAAGGCGCTCACGATCGGCCGCATCGACCTCCCCATCTATTTTGGCACGCGTCGAATTTCCGTCGAGAGGTCCTCACTTTGACGTGCCCGGTTTCGAGGGGACCTATCATGCCATCCTGGGCCGCCCATGCTACGCCCAGTTCATGGCGATCCCCAACTATGCATACCTCAAACTCAAGATGCCGGGGCCCAAGGGGATCATCACCGTCGACTCCACGTACGAGCACGCATACTGCTGCGACGTGGAATGTGTTGAATATGGGGAGTCCTTGGCCGCATCCAAGGAACTAGCCAAGACGCTCGACCGCCGCGGCCGAGGTCGCCGCACCAGCGCCGAAACGACAAGCCGGCAACTTCGAGCCCGCCGAGGACACCAAGAAAATCCCGCTCGATCCGAGCTCCTCCGACGAGAGGACGCTGATCATCAGCGCCTCCCTCGACATCGCATCGGAAACAGTGCTCGTCGACTTTCTCCATGCAAACGCTGATATGTTTGCGTGGAGACCCTCGGATATGCCGGGCATACCGAGGGATGTCGCCGAGCACGCCTTGGAGATCCGTCCCGGTTCGAGACCTGTCAAGCAACGCCTGCGCCGCTTCGATGAGGAGAAGCGCAGGATCATCCGCGAGGAGGTCGAGAAGCTCGAGAAGGCCGGATTCATCAAGGAGGTGCATCATCCTGAGTGGTTAGCCAATCCTGTATTAGTAGAGAAAAAGAATGGAAAAATGAGGATGTGTGTAGACTACACTAGTTTAAATAAGGCATGTCCCAAAGTTCCATTCCCTTTGCCTCGAATAGATCAAATTATCGATTCCACTGCGGGTTGTGAAGTACTTTCCTTTCTCGATGCCTACTCTGGCTATCACCAAATCAAAATGAAGGAGTCCGACCAGCTCGCGACTTCTTTCATCACCCCCATGGGCATGTACTGTTATGTCACGATGCCTTTCGGCCTTCGAAACGCCGGGGCAACATATCAGCGTTGCATGCTTCATGTTTTTGGCAAACATTTAGGAGAAACGGTTGAGGCATACGTGGATGACATCGTCGTTAAAACACGTAAGGTCGAAAACCTTGTCGAGGACCTCAAGTTGACGTTCGGGTGCCTCAGGGCTAAGAATATCAAACTGAACCCCGAGAAGTGTGTCTTTGGAGTGCCTCGAGGCATGCTGCTAGGTTACATCGTCTCCCGGCGGGATCGAGGCCAACCCCGAGAAGGTCACGGCCATCATGCGGATGGGGCCGATTCGAGACCTGAAAGGGGTGCAGAAAGTCACAGGGTGCCTAGCCGCCCTTAGCCGATTCATTGCGCGTCTAGGAGAGAAAGCTTTGCCTCTATATCGACTCCTCAAAAACTCCGAGCATTTCACATGGACACCCGAGGCGGAGGAAGCCCTCTCGAGGCTGAAGAGCATGCTCACCTCCCCTCCCGTGCTCGTGCCGCCTCGGCCAGCTACACCAGACAAACCCGCCGAGCCACTCCTCCTCTATATTGCCGCGACCACGCAAGTGGTCAGCGCAGTTATAGTGGTCGAGAGGCAGGAAGAGGGGCACGCGCTCCCTGTCCAATGGCCGGTATACTTTTTCAGTGAGGTGCTCTCGGATGCCAAGACTCGATACCCCCATATCCAAAAGCTGCTTTATGCAATTGTGCTCACCCGTCGAAAACTCCAGCACTACTTTCTTAGCCATCCGGTGACGGTAGTAACGTCATTCCCACTTGGGGAAATTATCCAGAACCGGGAAGTCGTGGGTCGAATCGCCAAGTTGTCGGTCGAGCTCATGGGCGAGACCATCACATACACCCCGCGAAAGGCTATCAAATCCCAAGCACTGGCTGACTTTGTCGCTAAATGGACCGACGTCCAACTTCCCCCAGTACAGATTCAAGCTGAGCTGTGGACCATGTATTTCGACGGGTCGCTCATGAAAACAGGAGCACGTGCAGGCCTACTCTTCATTTCACCACTTGGGGAGCACATGCGCTATGTGCTGCGGATCCACTTTGCCGCCTCGAACAATATGGCAGAATATGAGGCGCTCGTTACTGGGTTGCGTATCGCCATCGAGCTCGGGATTCGACGTCTCGAGGCTCGAGGCAACTCACAACTCGTCATCGACCAGGTGATGAAAGCCTCGAGCTGCCATGACGAAAAGATGGAAGCATATTGCAATGAAGTACGCAAACTGGAAGCAAACTTTCATGGCCTCGAGCTCAACCACATCCCGAGACGCTTCAATGAAGCCGCAGACGAGTTAGCCAAGATCGCGTCGTCTCGAGCGCTGCTCCCCCCAAACGTCTTCTCGAAAGATCTTCACGAGCCATCTGTGAAGTGGGACTCGGGGGCTGGAGCAGAACCAGTCACTGGGCCCACTCCAGCGACCGATTCCCCCTCAAAGGAGGCAAAAGTCATGGAGATCGATCGGGATCCGGGCCCACCGGCAGATTGGCGTGCGCCCTTCCTCGAATACCTTGTTCGAGGGGAGTTGCGAGGATCGAACGGAGGTGAGGCGACTAGCTCGTCGAGCCAAAACTTACGTCCTTACGGGGAGGACGAGCTCTACCGCCGGAGCCCGACCGGCATACTTCAACGGTGTATCTCGATCGAAGAGGGCAGGAAATTGCTCAGAGACATGCACTCGGGGGCTTGTGGCCACCATGCTGCGCCAAGAACCCTTGTCGGGAATGCATTCCGTCGTGGCTTCTACGGCCCACGGCTAACCGACGCCATCAAGCTTGTTCGAGCGTGTCAAGGATGCCAGTTCTACGCCAAGCAAACGCATCTTCCAGCACACGCGCTCCAGATGATCCCCCTCACGTGGCCATTTGCGGTCTGGGGGCTCGATCTGGTCGGACCCCTCAAAAAGACGACGGGAGGTTACACCCACTTGCTCGTGGCCATCGATAAGTTCACCAAGTGGATCGAGGCCAAGCCCATCACTAACATCCGCTCGGAGCGAGCGGTCGAGTTCTTCACCAACATCATCCATCGCTTTGGAGTCCCTAACGTCATTATCACTGACAATGGCACCCAGTTCACAGGCAAAAAGTTCTTGGACTTCTGCGATCGGCACCACATCCATGTGAACTGGTCAGCAGTCGCCCACCCTCGAACTAATGGCCAAGTCGAGCGTGCCAACGGCATGATTTTGCAGGGGCTAAAGCCGAGGATTTTCGACCGCCTCAACAAGCACGGCAAGAAGTGGGTAGCCGAGCTCCCATCTATCCTATGGAGTCTACGAACGACCGAAAGTCGAGCCACTGGGTTCACCCCATTCTTCCTGGTCTATGGGTCTGAGGCCGTCCTCCCCACTGATCTCGAGTACGGGTCCCCTCGACTTAAGGCCTACAACGAGCAAACTAACCAGGAAAGACTAGCTAACGCCGTCGACCAGGCTGAAGAGGCTCGAGACACGGTGCTCCTACACTCTGTGCGCTACCAGCAGAAGCTACGTCAGTACCACGAGAAGAACGTGCGCAAGAGGGACTTCGAGGTTGGCGACCTTGTGCTGCGTCGACGACAAGACAACGAGGGGCGCCACAAGCTGACTCCTCCCTGGGAAGGTCCATTCATCGTGGTCGAGGTGCTGAAGCCAGGAACGTACAAGCTAGCTGACGAGGACGGCTCGACCCTCACCAATGCATGGAACATCGAACAGCTATGTCGCTTCTTCCCCTAGGCCTCGATGCCTTGTACATTTTTTTCGTTCCAAATGTACCGCTAGTATGAATGAATAAAAACCCTGCAAACCAGGTTCCTACTTTTTGTTCGTTCGTATGCAAGGAGGGCTCGACTTTGTTTTCACAAAGCCAAGCCCCCCTCGGGGGCTAGACCGGGGGACCCCCCGGAGTCCTCAAAAACGCACCTAGTTTTTTCCAAAACAACGCTCGATGCAACCTTTCTCCTCCTCGCCTCGAAATTTTTCATAAGCTAAGCATCCGCGTCACCTCGAGCTCTTCGAGTCGGGACGATCGAGCACAAGGCTTCCCACGCTTCCGAGCTACGACACCCCAACTCATCTCCCCTCGAAATGGTTCGAGCGCAACGCTAGCACTTAGTTAAAGAGAAATAAAGGCAGGAAGCGAAAAGTAATATGGAGCACAAGGGAAAAACTAGAACAATAATAAACATCTGAGCATCACGATTCAAGGCCACTTGGGCCACTTCCATGACCAAAATACTTGTTTTCTTACAGGGGCCTTGTTGCCCAAATCTCGGCTCGCAGGCCGGTTGAAAACTATTCTTCGTCAGCGGGGAGGACCTCTTGCAGCAGGCTGTCACCAAGACGGGCGCCCGGCTCCTCAGCCTCCGCCTTGAGCTGCTTGATCCGGGGGTTGACCCCTCCTTCTTGCTCGCCCTCGGCATAGGTGAAGCCGCCCGCAACGGCCTCCATCCCAGCCCGGGCGTCCTCACTCGAGGTGGCGAACCCGGAGTAGAAGATGGCCATTGTCCGGCGTGCGCGCGAAGACAAGGGCGTCATGGATACGGCCCCGCGAGGCACCGCGCCGAACTCACGGACCCGGCCGGCGTCTGGCCCCTCGATGTCCACCACCGGCGGGAAGCCCCAGTTGGCGCTAAGGGTGTCGATAGCGCCGGTGATGCGGGCCTTAGCTGAGAGCTCACCGTCAGCCAGCGCATGGGCTGACTTTGCGTCCTCACGCGCTTCCACCAGGTCCGCCTCCAAACCTGAGAAAGAACGATGAAAATGAAATACTCGCGCAATGTGCAAGAACCGTGTAGGAAAAAAGGTTAGAGGGCTCGGACTACTTACGGGTGCAGCGGGTCGAGAGCCCTTGCTCGTGCTCGAGTGCCCACGCGAGCTCAGTCTCCTTCCTCTGGAGGGCGCGCTCGACGTCACGCTTTTCCGTCCGCAGCTCCTCATAAGCCTTGCCGGCGCCCTGGATGGCGAGGTCCTTGTCCGTCACCACCTGACGGAAGTTGACCACCTCCGTCTGGAGACCGCTCGCCTGCTTCTTCTCCGCTTCGAGCGCGCTGGCAAGGGCCTCCTTCTCGGCAGTTTCCCGGGTGACCGCCGCCTGCAGTTCCTTTGTATATGCCTCGACGTTGGCCTTGTCCTTCTGGAGCTGCTCCATGTCCCGGCATTTGGCCATGTAGCTTTGCAGCGCCGTAGCTGCGTCCTTCTTGAGCTGCTCGAAGACTTCATGCAGCTGCGCGTACTTCTGACGAGCGGTCTCCACCTCCTGCGCGGCTTGGGCAAGCTTCTCGCCCGCCTCCCGCTGTGCCGCCTCGGCCCCCTGCGCCACTCGAGCGAGCTCATCTTGAGCTTTCTTGGCATCCTCCTTGGCGGCGTCCAGGGCGGCGTTGGCCTCTCGAAGGAGCCGAGCAAAACGGTGCCGCTCGCCCTCGGCGTCTTGCCCCATCCGCACATACCTACGGATTTTGTGCTCGCTCTCTCGAGTGGCATGGATATGTGCAGACTTGGCGTACGAGCGGCTCTGCGTCGTCTGAACCACGAGAGGGAAGCATTAGAATACAAAGTTACGACAGACTGGGAAGAAAGGCAACTAAATTCGAGGGTACTCACAGAGAGAAGCCGGGGCAGGTCCTCGGAGACGAGTGACAAGGCGGTCTTCAAGGCGTTCTCGAGCCATTGCCGGCGCTCCTCGGCCTCCTTGTGCGCCTCGAGCTCCTTCTGATCCTTCATCACGATCGGAGGAGCCTCGTGGTTGAGGGGGTCGGGGAGCACCAACGGCGGCCTTTCCCACAAGGGGAACTCCTCCCGCATCTCCTTGTCGACGGAGGAGTGGAGCCTCCTCACCGCCTCCAAGTCAACATCCGCCGTCACCACCCGCTCGGCCAAGGTCGTCGGGCGTTCTGGCTGACTCTAGGAGGAGGACGCCTCTTGGGCGAGCGCCCGTGCCTCGACCCGCCTCCGCTCCTCGATGGAGATGTCGAGGGCTCGGTGGGCCCGAGGCCGACCGCCCGCATGTGGGCCGTCGACGAGGCCGCGTACGCCGTCAATTTCCTTTGGGCTTCCTCCCATTGGTCGGCGTCGGCCATGTCCTCGAACCACGCCTCGCCCGTCTTCGAATTGGGCACGAGGTGGGGCACAAGGGTCCCCAGCCACTGCAGAGGCTGCGGCGGCGCCTGGTACGGCACCAGGCGGAACTCCCGCTCGGCATCCTGATGCTCGCCGCCGCCCACGACGGCGGGCTCCTCCACTTGCTGCTCCACCCGCCTCGACCCCGCTCCTCCACCCGCGGCCGCCCCGCGTGCGGCGGCGCTCCGCCCGGCTCCGCCGCTGCTCCACGGGCTCCTCCGCCTTCCCTCTTGCGTGGCGGCGGGTGCTCCTCGGCGCCCCTCTAGAGCGGTAGCTTGGGCCTCCCCTCTCGACCCGGGCCGCCCGCGAAAGATCGACCTCCAAATCCCGAGGGGGGGTTGGGGCCCGGCTCGGCTGAGGCTCAGGCACTGGGCCCGCCTCTTGGATCTCCACGTCCTCCACCGGCCGATCAGTGGATGACGACGTCTGCTCCTCCCCCTCCTTCTCCTTGCGCTCCTCCTCGAGCCGGCGTAGGGCGATTGGCCGGAGGTCTTGGAGCCCGAGCCGGGCTCTCGTCTCCGAGCTCGATGGGCCGCGCTCGACCCGCCCCCATCACCGGCGAGGCCGTCGGCACCGGCACCATCGCCTCCTTGTCGCCCGCCGCCGTGTCGCCCAGCGCGGTTGACAACGACGGGGTCTCGAGTGGAAGGACGGTCGAGGCCGTGGTGGTGGTGGTATCCTTCTCCCCCGCTGCCTTGGTCACGGCCCCGGCACCTGCACGAGATGCAGCCGCCATCAACTTGCCACGCCTAATTGCATCCTTGGCCTGCTCTAACCAAATTGGAGTAGAACGAGGAAGGGTCACTCCACCTGGCATTGACGGGGTGCCGCTCAACCCTCCTATGGTCTTCAGCCTTTTAGTAGGCAGCATGGGGGGGAGGGACGGTAACGACTGCAGGGGGCGCTTGGTCCTGAAAGAAAGAGAAAAACAAAAATTACTATGACGAGACGTTCACACATAAGCAAAAAAGACAACGGGAGGTGGGTCGATTGAAAAGCTTACCCCGCGGTCGAGGCGGCGCTGCGCCGCCGAACCACCCGGCTTGCTCAAGGTGCTCGGGGGCTTTCGAGCCTCAGTCGCCCCCCTCGAGTCGCTCGAGGACTTGGGGACCTCGAGCCCGCCGCTCGCGCCGCTCGGGGGCTTCGAGACCCTGCGGCCGCCCCCGTTCCAGCTGATTCCTTGGCCGGGTCGGGCACGGAGTCCCTTGTGGGATCTTGGGTCCTGCGGGTCGAGGTCCGCTCGGCCCGACGGTCGCTGGAAGGAGCCCGGCGCTCCACATGTTGCTCGCCGGGTTGCGCAGAAGATGATGTGCGCACATTTGCAGCCTGAAGCTGCCGGGTGTGCGCGCCCGTTGAAGATGAATGGCGACGGGAGGAAGAGTCCCGCCGCGTCGGAGAGGGCACCCGCCCGCTGTGGCTAGAATGGCGGGGCGACTCCTCCCGCCGCCCCGTTCGAGCTGGTGACGGTGAACGGGCGCGGTGGCTGGAGTGGTGAGACGTCCCCCCCCCTGCTGTCCCGCCTGGGTCGGCGACGGCGTCCGAGCGCCGTGGCTGGAGTGGCGTGACGACCCCTCTTGCTGGTCCGCTTGAACTAGCGACGAGTCGCCACGCAGAAGGCCCGACGACAAAGACAACTCCTGCACGCGAGAGCGAGGAGGCGTCAGGGCTCGAGTGGCGATGGCGTCGTCGCTATCGGTCGCCTCGTCGTCATCATCCTCCCCCTCGTCCTCGTCGGTCGACTCGAGACTGGAGCTCCAGTCGGTCGGGTCCGCATCCAGACGCAGTTGGCGCGCCCGGCGTCGCCTAGACTTACGCTTCTCCTTCTCCTCTAGCTCACGGGCCTTCTGCGCCTTCTCCTCCCTCCTCGAGACCGCCGCCGCGTGCTCTCGTTCGCCTTTCAAACGTCTTACCTCGCGGTCGGGTGCATCCTCCTTCACCGGGGGCCTCGAGTCCGCGTGGTCGGCGATGTTCTGAGCAAGCAGGCCTCGATGAGGATGACTCAAGTAAAATGAACGACGAGAAAAAGCCTCAGGAAAACTTACATAACCCAGCAGGTTGTGGCCAGGGCGCATGCGGAAGAGGCCGACTTGATTCTCCCCAAAGTTCCTCCCACCATCGATCGCCTCTCGCACTGGAGCCACGATCGTGACGGTCGGAAGGGGCGCGTCGGACATCCCGGCGGCCGCGAGCGCCGCGGGGGTCGGCGTCCTCCGTCATCCGATCCGGCCCGCGGCGGGCGCTCGACGAGCGGAATCACCCGGCGGCCGTGGAACTCAGCGACGACATGGGCGAGGTTGAAGAAGAGGTTGCCGGCCCTTCGGTTGCGGAGGCTCGAGATGGCGTCGAGCAGGGGGTTGATGCGGGGCTGGCGCGCCTTTGGCTGACCATACAGCCAGTTTTCACCAGGCGCGGTCAGCACGGCGCCGGTGTACTCCGGAAAAAGGTTCCCCTTATTGCGGAGGTAGAACCACTCCGCGTCCCATCCGGCGTTGTTCGACGCCCACGTGCCGGACAGCCAAGACTCTTTCCTCTTCAAACCGATCGAGCGAGCCCGCTCGAACGTAGCGGCGGCCTTCGGTTTCTTCTTCTCCTCTTCCTTCTCCTCTTCCGCCCCTCGTCACCATCGTCGCCGTCGTCGTCGTCGGCTCCCTTGTCGTTCACCGCTTTGGTGAAGAGCGTTGCCTTGAAAACGTGGGTGAACAAATCCCACTTTGCGGCGCCATGCCCGATATACCCCTCACACACGGCGGCGAACCGGCCGCGTGTGAGATGGAATTGGGGTTAAAATGCCGGAGCTCGACCCCAAAGTGGTGGGGGAGCGCCCGCATGAAGCGGCTCGGCCGCGCGCCAAGTCCCCGCCGGTGGAACTTGATAAATCTCAGGACATAGCCCGGCGGAACCCTGGGCTCGACGTGGTCGTCATCCGGCACCTGCCACGCCGGCGGCCCCTCCACCGGATTAGGGAGAAGCAGTCCGCCATTAACAAGATTTATCAGCATCGCCTCGATCACCCTGGACCGAGGCCAGGGCAGCGCCTCGTGCATCACTACCGGCGTGGGAGGCTTGGCGGCCTCCTTGCCTTTGCCGCCAGCACCCTGGCCGGAGCTCTGGCCCGCCTTCCTGCGTGGTCTTCCCATCGCGTCGACGGAAGAACGGAAGTGGGATGGCGGAGCAGCGACGGCGGCGGAGCACGGAGAACGGCGGCGCAGGAAGCGGTGGCACGAGAAGCGGACACGGTTGCAGGCGAATGCGGCGCCGGCGGTCACGAACAAACGTGGCGGCGGCGATTGCAGATGACGGTGGCAGCGGATTGGATCTAGAGCAGGGCGCAACTGGCGGCAGGAGCGGCAGGGAAGGCGAGAATGCGGGGAAGAAGAACCGGGAGCCTACTCCTCCATATTTATAGAGCCCAAGCCGATCCGCGTGAATCGCATCCAACGGCCCAGATCACGCCATCCAACGGCCGCGCGCCCCCAGCGGACTCGACTAGAAACGGTAACCGCATTTATTTCCGTCTGACAACCGCCACCTACCTCCACTCACAGAGCGCACGCGTCGCGAGACGGAGCGGAACCGTCACCGAGCCACGATCATCATGACGCGCCGGTTTCCGCCTAAAAAGGCGCGCCGACTGCAACGGACGGATGCTCCTCGAACAGGCGCCACGATGGGACGTCTCGATTGACGGTTCCTTACACGGTTCCTTACACGGTAAGAAAGCCCGGGATCCCGGTCCCACAAGTAAGTCTCGAGGGAGCGGAGGCTGACCCACGAATGGGTTCGAACAGCCGCCCTCGAGCACCTGAGTTAGGGGCGCCTATGGGAAGGAACCCTCGAAAGGTTCCGCTCGAGAACGGTCACTCGAACCCCGGTGGCGTGTCCAAGGCAGGGCGCTAAGTTTCCAAGAGATCCCATCGACGGGAGGCGTTCGAGCCACCGGTCCCCTCGAGCGGGGCCAGTCCTCTAGAAGCTAAGTACCCAGCTCTAATGAGAGCGCCTCTGGGCCTCGATGCCGTCTCCCCTCAAAAGGAAACGAGCTCTCACTTGGACTACCCGCCATCAGCTCACAAGGAGGCGTGGCGCTTGTTCGGGCGCGAGTAATGTCAGACCTCTCACCACTTGGATCTGATCCAAGAGATCCAGCGAGGAACTAGGTCGCGACTCTAGCTCAGCCATTCGAGGCTCGGGGGCTCGAGTCACCTAAACGGCCCCCATCGACGGGGGAAAGCAGGAGATGCTCGGGGGCTCGAAGAGTAATAGAATCCTCTACCCCAAGCTGCTACAACCCCAGTTAATGACCTTCTTGCTCAAAACAGTTCGTCTCAAAGCCCCCGGAGGAATGCCTCATTCCTCCGGGGCCTCGAAACTACCCCGCGGGGACGCTCGCGCGCCCCACGGAGAAACGAGAAACCAAACCCTCGAGACAAAATGACTTAACCCCAAGTCTAGGTACTTCAACTCCACTTCATGATCCCTTGCTTGAAGTTCCACAATCAAGCAAGGGCTCGGGGCTATCGGGTACCTAGATTAGGGGTCCTAAACTAGGAGGCACAAGGGAAAGCAAAATAGCTTTACTCCCCTCTAAAAAAGTCCTAAAGAGTTAACTGGAGAAACCCCCAATCCTCCTCGAACTGGGCCGACACTCAAATCAGGCCCACAAACCACAAAGCCCACCGACTCGAGCAGCGGTCGCCCGCCCGCTCGAGACAAAAGTACGGAAATCGCTCGAGCGAGCAACCGCTCGAGACGGTGATGGAAACCGCTCGGGCGAGCAAGCCGCTCGAGCGGTGACGGAGATCGCTCGAGCGACCGACCGCTCAAGCCTATCTACAATAATTGCCAGTCCAGACCACGCACATGGCTACAGGGCTCGAATAGTATTGCGGTACACCAGCCCAGCCTAACTCCATGGCTATAGGGCTCGTAATAGTGGGCCGTACGCAGGTCGCTTCCACCATTACGCTGCCCATTCCCTGGATTCGAGGACGGCAGGCGCCACTATTGCGCCATGCCTCGCACTATGCCACGTGTAGCACACCCTTCAAACGCCATGGTCAACTCCCCGTACCGCCGAGCACGTCGCCCCGTCCCATCGCTCGGGACGTCGACCCCTCAAGGCAGTCCTCAACTGCTCGGGAAATAATGACAGAAGTGACAGACGTACGGGCGTACAGTAACGCGTCCATGCCGCCTCGACGGCCACTCGACAGATTTCCCGGGAAAACCATCATCACCCATGCCTCGGTTGCGTCAGCTCGTATCAGCATGGATTGACAGGCCCCCATCGACCATGCCGCTACAGGCTCGGCCCGGGTAAAAGCATGAGTCCACAGGCTCGAACTGGACCAAAGGGAGCGTCTACAGTCTCGACAACTCGACATGGCGCCCGTACCTCGACGTCACGCCCACGACAGCCCTAACCACCGTGTAACCCTGAGCCTCCCCTTGGCCTATAAAAGGGGACGCCAGGGCCTTGTATAGGGCAAGAGGCTTTTACACACACACGTTCCCACATTTTCACACACTCATTCACGGCTAAGTCCCGCTTGTATTCACCCCTGTATAAGCACTTCGGTGCAAGATAATACAAGTCACCCCCACTTTTGGACGTAGGGCACTCCTTGCCCGAACCGGGATAAACATTTGTGTTCTTCTTGCATCACCATCCGGATTAGGGAGCACGCTTAGAAATTTACTCGTTGGTGTGACACCCCCGGGGTACGAAACACCGACACACCGGATCCAAGGTCGCAGAAAGCGTTGTCGAAGATCTGCGGTCCGATCTGGCAAGTGATCGTCGGTAGGCCAGGGTCTCCCTTCTTCGGGACAAAGGGTGAATCCACCGTTACCCGAACAGCACGAGAATGAGGCTTACCGAACTTCGTAGTTACTAACCTGACGCCCTCAATAGGGTCCTCGGGCTTTGCCGGAATCTTACCTTGCTCATAGGTGGGGACAGTGCTTGCTAATTGAGCTAACTGGTTTTCTAACATTTTATTAAAGCTCAATTGATTTTTCATAGCGAGTTAAAGCTATCCATTTTCTCACTAAGACTTTCTAAGATCTTGTCATTAGCCATCATTCTTTTATTAAGACCATCATTAAGTTTAATTTGACCAAAACAAGTTCTTTCAAGGAAGGTTGGTTATTGAAGGAATTACCCGAAATTATTATGGTAAGAATTACGAATTATTGTAACCCATACCTTGGCCTTGATAGAAGGGGCGCGAACTCCATTCTTTGTTGTTGGGGCCGATTCCGTTGTTGAAGTGGTTGTTGTTGTTGTTGTTGTTGTTGTTGTTGTTGTTGTTGTTGTTGTTGTTGTTGTTGTTGTTGTTGTTGACGAAGTTCACCTCCTCCTGAGTCATGGGGCAGTTGTTGCCCGAATGGTCCTCCTCTCCGCAAACCTCGCACCATGGGTCAGTACCCACAGCACAGACAGCGGCAGGAGTCTGGATGGCCTCCACTTCCTTGTTAGAGGACGAACCCTCTATCTTCTTCATCAGGAGGTCCATCTTGGCAGAGAGCATGTCCACCTCGCTAAGGGCGTGGACACCTGTCTTCTTGGGTTGAAGGCGCTCTTCATTCCATCCTTGGTTGACCACCATCTTCTCAATGAGCTCCTTGGCATCCCTGACATTGTGTTGCAGGAATGCCCCTCCAGCGGAGGCATCAAGGTGACTCCGGGCTACGCCCGATCGGCCCATGGTAGAAACCTTGAATAATGAGCCATTCATCTATCCCGTGGTGGGGACAGGCTTGAATGTACTCATTGAGACGTTCTCATGCTTCAGGAAATGTCTCGTCGGACTTTTGTTGAAAGCTTGAGATCTTCCCGCGTAGGACACTGGTCTTGCCCGCGGGAAAGAACTTCTTGAGGAATGCATTGGCACATCTGTCCCAAGTTGTCACCTCGGCCTTGTTATTGTAGAACCATTGCTTTGCTTTTCCCAACAATGAGAATGGGAAAAGACGAAGGCGAACGGCATCTGCGAGAACGTTCTTGACCGTGAAGGTGTTGCACACCTCTAGAAAGTGTTGGAGGTGGGCATTGGCATCCTCATGTGGCTTTCCACGAATCGATTTGCTTGCACCATGTTGATCAGTGCAGGCTTGAGTTCAAAAGTCTCATCGCCCACGTTCATGTTCGGACCCGTAGCGACAAAGTCAGCTGACGGCGACGAGAACTCAGCGATGGTCTTTTGAGCCATGACTACCTCAACAACTGGTGCGGGACTTCCTTCCACAAACGGTTCAGGCTCTGAGATGATTCTCTGAGGAGGGACTAGACTGCGTCTAGCTCTCTTCAGCAGCTTCTCAGGATCTTCGACGAAGTTTGATGGCAGACTGAAACTGCTCATGCACTGTCTAGAAAAGGATAATAACAAAAACAGGACAAGTGAAGGGTAAGCCCCTAACACTACCGATGCTTTAGATTAAGAGTAGAGCACGGATTCCAATTTACTAGAAATTCTTAATACGGCGCTTCCCGAAAATCGGCGCCGAAATGCTTGTTGGCGATCTTAACGCAATCACTAGAATTAGGTAAATGCGGCGGCGTACGGTAGCTAAGCCTACCACAAGCCCGAACTACCACCGGAGAGAGGGTGTCACAATTCCTCTTCCTATAAATGCCTAAGCATGCTAAGCTAAGCTAGACTCTAGTGACGACGTAAGACTGACCAAGGGCAACTCTGCAAGCGCACAGGTACCGCTGTAGCACTTCAACCGAGTGAGTATTCCGGTGTCGAATTTGTAGTTCGCTCACGGGAAGCGGACTAAGACTCTCTAGCAAATGTGTGATGGAAACCCGTGGTGGTTTTACTCAATCTAAGCTATTGCAATTGATAAAGGGGGTGAGTGTTGATATGAGTGATAAACTAAGGGTAACTAGTAGGTAGCTAGCTAGATGGGAGGACAACGAGTGAGTAAGGACTCCTAGGTATCTAACTATACTTCTGTGTTCTAATCTAACTAGTGTAACGACTTAACTAAAATAATGCCTAGACCATCGATGTGATAGGGGAAATCGGCTGACAAATAGGAGGGTTGCGTTCCCTGTGGGACTAACTCCTATTCCAGTGGACCTTTGACTTTAATGGGCGCCCTACAGCCGACCCCTGACGCAAGTAGATATAACTGGAAGGCTGCGTTCTGTCACAACCGCCCCCGCTAATATACGTCGGAAAGTGAATGGATTTACCAATCAAAAGTGAATGGAATTACCAATCAACAATAGGGTGCATCCACTATTAAGCACTAGCCTAAGCACCTCGCCTAATCTAGTCTTAAGACTTTGACTACCACGTAAGTAGCCTCGGCCCCAGTTGGTAGTGAAACACACACAAAGGATCTAGACACTAACTAGTTCAGACTCTACACTAACGAGACTAAGGCACAACACTACTACACTAGTATAGCGATGCACTAAGTAAATACGAAAGTAAAGTACTCAAAGTAAAGACTTAATAAAGTAAAGCAAGACTATATTAATATAAGAAAAGTACTTCGAAAGTAAAGGTACAAGAGCTATACCAGTTCTCTAGAAGACGACTCCGGAGACCCGAGCTTCGCTCGACTCGACTCTAACTCCCACTCTAGACTAGACTACACTACTCTTGATCTCCCAAGAGAGCTTGAGCTTGAGAACACTAATGTGAACTACTTGGGGACACTTTACAATGAGAGACTAGGGGGTATTTATAGTGGAGGTGGAGTAGGGGTTACTCCGGTGCCACGTCGGCCGATCCGTGTGCTCTCCGTCATGCGCCGTTGGATCAAACCGACCTTCCACCGACTTGAATGGACGGCTCTTGGTGCGGGACACGTGGGAGTCATGCGGGAAGGCGGTGGAAGCAAACCGACCTTGAGTGGGGCCCATGTGCGGTCGGCCGACTGGGTCCGTGCGACTGTGGGTCCCACTCGGCCTTCTAGAAGGTCCGGTGGCGTGGGAGCGGTGCCATGGTGTCTGGCCACCAAAGGTGGGTCGCCGACCTGGCACTAGACCCCTGGTCCACGTGGCAGCTTCCTGGTGCTGTCCTGGCTTGTCACGTGTAGTCTTGTCCGAAGTTGGGTTCACTTGATATCTTGCTTGCTTCTATGTGGATCCTTGGTCCATTGTACCAATCGGGTGGAATGTTGTGTTGTGGTACATTTGGATCCGGGATCGGGCTCTCTGTAGAATGTCGGGGACCTGCTTGGTGGTCGAAACACGGTGGGACCAGAATCGGGTCGAGACACGGGTTTTGGTCTCACGGGGCTGTTTTCGGCTTTCCCGCATTTCACAAGCTAAGAATACAAGTGGAACTTTATTAGTGATAAATATGCTCATGTGATGCTTATCTTCCTTCTATCGAGGACTGTTGACGGGTTTCTGAGTGTACCAAAACTGGCCTTTATTCCCGTCAACAGAGTTCGCATTATAATACATTTAAAAGTCTTGTTGACCTATTTTCTACATGTGTTGAAGTGCTACAGTTTGTGGAAAAGGATGACAGAGATTGGAAAAATAGAGACCAAGCATCAAATCTTCTAATCTACTTCCAATCTTTTGACTTTGTCTTCTACCTGCATCTCCTATTGACCACATTAACCATCACAAACACTTTGTCACAAGCATTGCAACGCAAGGATCAAGACATTGTGAATGCTATGAAGTGTTTGCATGCCACTAGATTACAATTGTGTAACCTTAGAAGAGATGGGTGGAGCAAATTGTTAGATGAAGTAAATGAGTTTTGTGAGAAGCATGATATTACAAGGTTAGAAATGGAAGATGCATATATTGATCCCAAAAGGTCTAGGAAGGCATCTGGAATTACAAACAAGCATCACTATGAAGTGGATTGTTTTAATGAGGTTATAGATTGGCTAGTTCAAGAGCTTAATAGCCGATTTAGTGAGACAAGCTCTCAGTTGCTTGTTTGTTCAGCTGCTTTCAATCCAAGAGATTCATTTCATGATTTTGATGTGGAGAGTTTGGTAAACTTAGCAAAATTATATCCTGATGATTTTTGCTCTAAGGAATTGAGGGATATTAGGGAGCATCTTGGCTGGTATTGCCAATTGCTACTGCAACAGTGGAGAGAATATTTTCGGGGATGAAGATTGTGAAAACTACTCTTAGTAACCGCATGGGTGATGCGCACTTGAGTAATAGACTTATTTGCTATGTGGAGAAAGAAGAATTAAAGAATGTTACAAATGATCTTTGTGGTTCGGCACTTCATGAACATGGAAGGAAAAGGGCGTAGATTTGATCTATATGAGGAAATGCATCTATTTTCATTTTTTTCAATGATACATTATATAATATTTTTTGCTTACATTGAATGGCTTGTTACCTTTTCGGTGACTACAATGTTTGACCAAGGATTCTATTTTGTCAACATCAACAATCTATTATTATTATTATTATTATTATTATTATTATTATGGGATTCGCTTAGTATATTTTGATAAATGGTAAGGACAAATATTTTATCATCGCTACTTTATTGTTGATGTGCATGAATTTTGCTTGTTTTAAACTATTTGTGCTAAAATTATGGCTATGGTGCCACAAAGTTGCAATATCGTTCTGTCGTTAGACCGTAAGCCGCACCCCCTCCATAACTCTCTAGGTCCGCCACTGGTAGCCTCCAACCTACAACAAACAACATTGGGAATTGCACCCTGAGTCTGTGGGTACTCAGGCTAGACTTACCCGTCTTAAACCAGAAAATAAGGGCGCTTTGGGGTGGAATGCATGGCCTTATAGTGGACTAGCTGACTCATTTGCGAAAAGCACAAGTTATCATATTATAGATATGTATAAGTATGAACCTTTCATTTTATTCTTGCATAGCTTATCATTATAACCTATTTATGCTAGGTGAGCACTTATGCTAATAGCAATCACTTGAGTTCTTATTAAGCAATCAATAGTGACCAAGTCCATTTGGCATTATCCAACATCATCCACATAACCAAGATCTCTTGTTCCATAGTAGCATTACTACAAGGTCGAAGCTCAAGTCAAGTACTCACTGTCCAGGAATGATGGCGATTCGAATCGATTCCTACTCGGTGAGGGGTATTCCCCACACAAACCCGAGACATGCCGCGAAGGCACCTTGGGTCACCGTTGGTACTTGTTCGGGTAAAGTCGCGGGACCGCTATGGACAAGTCTACACCCGAGAGGTTATCCGGTGCCGGGATGCATTAAGACATGTACGCACGGAACGACGCGGGTAGCTCGAACATTCTTGCCCTTGGTCACTCGGGCTTCGACCACCCCTCCGCCATTCGGTGTTCTTGCCTACATTTCGGTCACCGGCCCAAACAGAGCTATTAGGCTTCGCGGTCGGAACGAGTTATCCTTCCAGCTAAATGTGGGGCTGCTTTCAACATGATTTGAGGGCCGACAACGATCGGTCCTTAATCGACACAGACGGGAACTACAAGCACACAAGACCCATGTCTTGTTGCCCCACATCCCGTCCGGTCTCAGCTTATCCAACATACATGGTTATATCCATCATGATCATCTTGCCAAAATATATTTATCACCCTAAGGTGTAGGTGATTTGGAAATCACCCGCTTCTACCGATCTTAATTAAGCAAGGCTAAGCATTAATATCGATCCTGCACCTAACAAGGTAAGGGTATTTTAAGTGGACAAGGAATAGATAACATGCAGCAAGGGTTCCAGACAACTCCTATAACTTAATGCATTAAACATATAAAAGGACGCAAGTGATATTTGCAAACATAGGAGAAATGCTCCGGGGCTTGCCTTAGTTAGAAGGTCAGGTTGAAGCTCCAGGTACTCGACTAATCCATGTCGATTTCCTGGTTCTTGATCACGTCACGTGCGGATCTCCATTCGTGACTTGTCCTTCTGGATCCTTGACTTCACGACGAGTGTTCTACATGCGATCCTGGAATGATGCGTATGCATATGCATGAGTGCGTGTTCATCGGTACATGCATGATCATGAATGATCAAGGATGGTAGATGTTCATGAGCGAATAACCTATTCTATCTGCTACACTTATCACTAGCAAACAAGCCAGTAAAGCCAAAGACTTAACCTAGGCATAACTATCCTAACTCAATCATCAAGACACACACTAAGTAACAACCAATCATACATAGCCCAATCACTACCATTCATCATCATCAAGCTCAATATACCACATCACTCAACCGAGCTTCACTAACAAATATAGACCTACACATGGCAGTCCAGTAATAAAATCATAACTGGAGATCTATGAACCCAATGAGCATGAAAGAGGACAATCTGGAAAGCTTACTAAATTTTCCATCATTCATCTCGAGACACCAAGACATGATTCCCAACCTAACTGGTCCTAAAATAGACAACACTAGAACTGGTTCTGACCAAACAACAATTTAAACAGCCTTTCTAACCAAGTTGTAAGAGCCATAGATCCTAAACTATTGATCCAATGATCACCAAATTTGAACAGTAGTTAGCTAGCTTAATTACAAACCAATCATATAAAGACAATCTTCCCAGAAAACCAATGTATAATTGGGTTAAGCATGACATCATGCATGCAACTCCAATTTAACCGACTATGGATTGAACAGCAACCCATAGCTACATACATCCTAAAATCCTATAAAAATTACAGTGGATAACACATGGCAATTCCAGTGCATCATCCAAGTTTCACCCCAAATGGATGATCCTACTGGCCTATACACAAATGACATGGCAGCACACAATGTTGGACCTGAAAATACTTTGTACTACCAACTTGCTTCTACCATGAATCCAACCATGCACAGAGCTACATATGGGCATAGAATAAGCCTACAAAAAGTATCAATTCTAAACTAGACCTCTATAACCCATTTATGAATTATTCTATGAAACGAGGCCATGCATGCAATTGAACTACAACTCCATAATCTCACATAGAAAGCATACCTCATATCTTTGCTACAACAAAATCATGACAATACAAGATCACAGAAACAAGAATCACATTTTTTCGAGCAACCTATGAATTACTATCGCTCGACCTCGCACTCTCAGATCAGTGTCGTCGTCACTTGCTAGATAGCAAGCTCGGTGTGTGATGAGCTACTCCTCCGTACGAGATACTCCGTACCTCTGCGGCACGTGTTTGTTTACATATAGGATACAGTCCTGACGCCAGGTTTTGCTGGAAGTTTACAATTTACATACGCTGCCTCGTTTAGTCAGGTAACCCTTAATTTGTTAGCTGCCAGAGGTCGCCGGCCAGCCGTCGCGTGCCTAGGACCGGAAGGACCTATAGACGGCGAATGTCTAGTCCACCAATGAATCTATTATTACAAGAAGAATCCTATTGGCATAATAGGAGTCATGAAACTTGGCTGCTTAAGGGTGACTTAAATACTAGTTACTTTCATAAATGTGCTAATGGAAGACAAAGAAAACTAAAATCATTAGCTTTGAAAATGAAGGGAAATCATAGAGGGTGATGAGAATCTGTTGAATCATGCCACAGAATATTATAGGGGTTTGTTTGGTCCTGAACAGAGTTATAATATCCAACTGGATACTGACATCTGGGAAGGATGTACTAAACTAAGTGAGGAGGATAATAGATTGCTGTGTAGAAGTTTTTTCTATGGAAGAGATTAAAGAAGCTTTGTTCAAAATGAAAAGAATAAAGCTCCAGGTCCTGATAAACTCCCAATTGAGTATTTCCAATGCTGTTGGAATATCCTTGAGCATGATATATTGAATTTGTTTCATGATTTCCATAGAGGGGCTGCAAATATTGCAAGGCTAAACTATGGAATCATTACTTTGATACCAAAATCAAGGATGCAACTAAAATTCAACAATATAGACTAATTTGGTTATTGAATTGCTTATATAAACTTATAACAAAAGTACCGACTATTAGAATTGAGCCATTTGCTGCCAAATTAATTCATGAGAATCAAACGCCTTTATGAAAGGTAGGGAACATAACTCTGGAATCATGTGCCTACATGAGATCATACATGAAACTAAGAGAAGGAAAGAGGTAGGCATCCTCTTTAAGATTGACTTTGAAGGCATATGACAAGGTCGACTGGAAACTCCGTTTGATTGCTTGCATATGAGGGTTTGATGATAAATGGTGTAGTTGGATTCAAGCAGTGGTGTCCGGGGGACAGTTAGTATCAAAGTAAATAATAATTGTGGTCCTTATATCTCTAGTCATAAAGGGGTGAGACAAGGGGATCCCTTTCTCCCATCCTATTTAACTTTGGCTGTGATTGCCTCACTAGGATGGTAATTAAAGCTCAAACCAATGGTTTAGTAACCGGGTGCAGTAAGTCATATCATTGAAAATGGGGTTGCCGATACGCAATATCAGATGACACCATCTTGTGTATGAAACATGATTTAGAAGGGGCGGGAACATGAAAATCCTATTGTATATGTTTGAATTGCTAAGCGGGGGTTAAAGATTAACTTCAATAAAAGCGAGATACTCATGATCAATGATGAGGGTGAGTGGGGGATACCTATGCACAAATTTTTGACTGCCAAATTGGTACATTTCTGTCAAGTACTTAGGTGTCCCCATAAGTCCCGATGGATTGCATGTTATTGACTCGGGTGCCTTTAAAAGAAAAATGCTATAAGAAGCTAGAAATTTGGAAAGGTGGATCATTAACAATGGTCGGAAGAGCCATGCTTATTGACTCCCGCTTATCAAACGCCCCCATATATCATATGTCCGTATATCGATTGCCAAAGACAACTATTAAAGAAATGGACAAGATAAGAAGAACTTTCTTTTGGCAAGGTGGGGGACAAAAAAAGAAATATCACACGATTAAATGGTTAAAAGTCTCTAGAAGTAAGAAAAAGGGAGGGGTAGGAATAAAGGATCGACAAAGCCGAATATCAGCATGTTATGCAAATGGTGGTGGAGATTAGAGAAGAAGATGGTTTGTGAGAAAGCTTGGTAGAAACAAAATACTTACTGAAAAACACAATTCATACAGTAGCACACAAGTTAGATGACTCTCCAATTTGGAGTGACTTACTAAAAGTTAAAGAGATTTACTTAAAAGGAGATGTATTGATGAAAGTGGACATAGTGTTAGATTTTGGGAAGACAAATGGTTGTTTCATAAACCTCTTTGTCAAATAATTCCTGAACTACATATTCTATGTGATCAAGGGTGCTGTAGCCTGGTCTTGGCCAATGTGGAAAAAATAACTTTTAGAAGATGGTTACCAACTGAGCTGAGAGACATATGGGAAAAGGATTAGAAGCTGGCTAGTAGGTTTGTTCTAACTAGTAATCCAGACAAGGTGGGCTGGAGATGGGGTGGAAAGAATAAATTTACTGTGAAATCTGTTTATGAAAAATGGCAGAAAGTGATAGTGGAGTCTCACCTCAACATGAAGGAAGAAATCCCTCCCAAAATAAAGTTCTTTATGTAATCACTCATCTAATGTTGTCTTGACTAAGGATAATTTGTTAAGAAGAAACTGGATTGGAACACACGAGTGTTATTTACGTGGATATGGATGAATCCGTAGATCATTTATTCTTCAGGTGTTCTCGTTGCAAAGATAGTGTGGGGCTGATTGCTAAAACCATTGGATCAATTGACATCCTAGTTCTTTAGAACAATGTTGGATTTGGCTTGACAAATGGTTACCTAATGCTAAGCAGATACATGTCTTAGGTGTCTCAGCTATTTGCTGGGCTTTGTGGTGTGCTAGAAACAAAGCTTTCTTTGAAAAAGTTGATTAAGTCTCCATTGGAGATTATTTGTCATGCCGGTGCATTAATACGTTTTTGGGCAGGTTTGTTTCCAGAGATGGAGAAGGAAGAGATTGAGGAGGGGGTCAAACGTGCTCAAAGTTGCAGCAGAAATTCTGCAACTAAAAAGCGAAGCTCTCTGATGACAAGCAAGGAGGACATGAGGATGATGGATCCAACAAGTAGCTCCACCAAAGAAGCAGCAACCTCACACAGGAAGACTGTAAATTCCAGATGGGGGAGGACTTGTGGGGCGCGTCTCGCGGGTGATGATCTTCAAAAGACTTTGGTCCAAAAGTCGCAGGACTTGCGGGCTTCTTCATCTGAAATTTGCTCCTTTTGCGTTGGTGGTCAAACGCAGGTTGTAATAATTTCTGGTTGCGCGTGTGGAACTGTAGGTCGAGTTGCCGTCGCCCTCGGGTCTAGGGTCATCTTTTTCTCCTGTTTTCTTTCTTCTTTGAACAACTCTTGGTAACGTTTGTATTTCCGTTCGATTATGAATGGGAATGGAGAGCCCCCAATTTAAAAAAAAAAAGATGCTTTCATCGTGTCTCAATTCGTTGGGTCTATACTGTACTTTGGGATGCTGTTGTCGCCGTCCCTTCTCTCTTTCAAGGTGTGCAGCACTGCAGCCTGCCCTAGGGTAGCTGTACCTTGCTCTCTCCTCTAATCCACCCATGATCCCTCCATATAATTCTACCATCAAATCTCTCACGTAACCTGAAATACCTCTCTCGGAGAAGACTTGTGACAGTTTAGCACTAGCTAGAGACCCCACATGCCCTGACACTTCTGTTTTTTCCAAACTCTTGAAATGGAGAAAAACAAGAGTTGTTCAATTTCCATGCAGTAATTTTGACGACTTGCTGCCGGTAGTCGTAGTCATCACGCTCATAGCGATGACATGCAAACAGGCAACATCAGCAGGTATTTATTCCATTACACCACCACACACAGACAGCCTGGATCGTGGCACGCCGTATAATGAGCAGATCATGGCCGGGCCGGGGTTGACTATCCGACGATGGGGGCCAGGGAGACAAGGCCGTCGTTGTCGATGAGCGCAGACGCGCCGGGTCGTAGGCCGGACGCACGGGCGCGCCCAGCGGAAGCACCTCCACGGCCAGGTCAGGCCTCTCCTGGGCAATCACCATCACCGCCGGCGTCGCCGGCTGGCCCAGCAGCTCCGGCCACCACATCTTGTTGATTTCGGCACGCTCATCTTGCCCTCGTCAATAGCTGGAGACAGCTCGATGTGTGAGAAACTCCCTCCGTACGAAATACCTCTGCGGCACGTGTGCCTATTTATTACTGTCCGCTACGCCAGTCCAGACGCCAGGCTTTGCTACGTTTATGCTTGCTTTCATTTGGTAACCATTAATTAATTTGTTTGCTGTCCGAGGACTTGTAGACGCCAAAGATGTTGGATTAAACGTGGATCAGGCCCATATATTACCTAATTAAATCAAATAAATTTTATGGCAATTCTAAAAAATTATGGCATATATATTAAATAATTTGCGCAATATTATTAGTCCCATACAGGATATTGACTCTCGACTTATGTGCGAACTATGTCTGGACAAAGTTCAGAAAAGACGTGATGTGGCTATCACGATTGAACCTGAGCTAGACGTGGTGCATGCATAAATTTGTTTTCGTCACTCACAAACAAATTATGTGTTGGAGCAACACACGAGAGTGCTTTCTCATTGTGACTGGAATTTCTGTACCCAATCAAGAAATCTTAAACTCCTATAAAGTTAAGACCTACTAGCTTAATTCTCACGATTTCGTGAAGCCATAAATTTGTTTTCGTCACTCAAACAAATTATGTGTTGGAGCAAGACAGGAGAGTGCTTTCTCATTGTGACATGGAATTTCTGCCCAATCGAGAAATCTTAAACTCCCATAAAGTTAAGACCCACTAGCTTAATTCTCTGCGATTTCATGAAGCACGTCATCGGTAAGTTCCACAACCGCACTAGCCATCGAACACATGGTTCATGTGTAGCAGCTTTTGGCACGACGGACTGGGAGCGGTGAAGAGTGTACATGGCGGGACCGTGTTGACGGAGTCAAGACGGCGGACGGCAAATCGAGCGGGCGGCTCTAGAAGACTTCCCGCGCGGAGCGGTCGAGGACAGTGACGACACATCGGCGGCGCATGGACGCGTATAGACTATGCTACTCAGGATAGTTTGGTAATTTGGGCCTCAAAACCATCGGCGGCCGGTTTTCGCGAGGTTTGGCCTCAAAACCTGGTGGAGGTCTCGATCTTGATTCGGACGGGTGGCGGCATCGGGAAATTCGCGTTGAAGCTGAAGCTACCGGTGAGAAGGCACGTCGGATCAAGAAACATCGAGTTGGATCATAACGCCCTTAGGCTTAGTGCTTTGGCTCAATTGTATCCGATGACAAACTGGAATTGTGTAATAGCTTGTTAAATAGGATGAGGGAGCCCTCTTCTCTCTCACCTCTCCTTTTATTTTTCACCGTTTAGCCTAGGGTTTGCTCATGAGAGAGAGGTCTAGCAACTAACAAATTCGTCCTTGTATTTTTTGAAGATTTTTGTGTGGGAATGGAGGCCTGAATCCTCCCCGCGTACCCTCCGGGATCCGGCATATTTTTATGTGATTTTTCGTGCTTATGTTCCACTGTGTTTTCTCTTTTTCGTTCTTGGCCAAGATGTGGATTTCCCGGAGTTTGACTTCATCTCAAGCGATGATTTGTGGGATAAGGATTATACCATGGTGAATTTCTTCTGAGCGAGGGTTGACATTGATTCGTGGACTGTGGTGTCGGATTTTGTTGATTTTGGTGCCGTCCTCTTTTCTGTATTCGTCGGTTTCCTGCTCGGTGTGCTTGGCTTCCAGGCGGGCGGACCAATGATGGCTCTCCCAGCCAAGCAGACGCAACAGCTGTGGGCATCAGCCGAGTACCGCAGCCGCGCAGTGACACCGGTGCTGTTTCATTCTTCTCATCTGTCGTCCTCTGTTTGCCTGTTCTCTGTTCATTGTGTTGTGGAGAGGGTCCTGCCGTATGCCCTGCTCCCATCACTGAGCTCACCCATCGATGTCGAGCGTTGAGCAGGACACTGGTTTGTACGGCGCAGGCAGGCCCTAGCAGTTCGTCTTGTTCGTCTTTTGTCTGCTCAGTCTTGGTCCGGTGTAAGCAGCATCTCCGACCTAATCTATCCAGTTTCTGAGCATGGGAGCTCAAGCATCAGGCCGTCGGCAAGCTTCATTCTTGTGCTTGTGCAATCAGCTGTACCGAGAGCAGACTCTCTACTGCAGTATCGATTCTCTGTGTCTTTTAGCTGTTGCCTTGCGCTTTTAGTAAACCGAGCTAGGAAGTGCAGGAGCTCGCAGTTGATATTGAACGGAAATTGCAGAAGCTTTGGTGCTTGCTTTTGCTTCTTGACAGTTGTTCAGCAGTGAATGAATTTGTCAGTGGCCCAAATCTGCAGCATCAAGATCAAGCGACTGCAGCTGAAGCCGATGGTTCAAATGATGAAGCTGGGCCTAGTTCAAATGATGGGCCAGGGAAGTCAAGGCCTAAGAGGTTGAGGAGGCCTAACCCAAAATACCACGGTGCCAGCTGGACGGGCAAGCCGTGAAGCGAAGTCTCAGCACGATAAGAATGGGGAGGCGATCATCGTGGGGGACAAGTTGAAACTTGAGCAGAACCGAGCTCATTGCTCCGGCTGGCTGTCTGAGTAGGCAGGAGCGTTGCTCACCTGATGTATCTTTGAAATTCTAGTATAATTCAGTGTTTAAACTTCGAATTTGTGAGTAAATTCTAGTTGGAACTCCGAGCTGCTGTCTAGATTGCTCAAATTTGGTATCAGATTTCTTCGATCCTCGGCGGATTTGTCGTCGGTGGTTGGTTTCGTGGCGGCAGCGTGAGTAAATCTGAAGCCGCAGCCGGAGTACTTGCTTCGGCCCTCAGTATCAAACAAGGGAGCAGAAGAAGTTGATCGCCATGGAGAGTCAGATCAGCGAGCTCCAATCGTTCCTGATGAAGATGCAGGATCGCATCGATCAACAGCATGCTAAGGTCAAGGACAACATCAAGGTGAACATGTCGGTCCTTCAGAGCTCATGATGTGGAAGCCGAAGATGCAAGAGCATGTCGACAAACTCCAGTCTAATGTCCGCAAGCTCACCGACAAGCCTCACAAACTGGCGTCGCAGCGAGTTGAGTGTCCAATTGCCTACAAGGTGTTCGACGAAGAGACGATCGACCTCACGGGCTCTCATCATCGACCACCGCCTACCAAGCCAGATCCGCACTCTTCTGGCCTGGGGCTTCTGATGCTAAACATGCTCATGGAGTCTCAGCAATGGCAAGGTGACACCGTAGTCCCTTCACCGCCATTAGGTCTGAAAAGTTCACCACCCTTGCCTCAGTTTCATACTGCACATGCTTGTGGATCTGGTGCTACCCTGTTTGTGGGACTGGTGTTACACATGATTATGGATCTAGCTTGCTTATGTTTGTGGCGCTGGTGTGCATCATCATGTTTGTGCTCTGGTGCTGTTACTCCATTTCAGTTTAACCATGCTATACCACCTGTGGAATTTCCTAATTTCGATGGCACTAGTCCTAAGCTTTGGATTAAGAACTGCAATAGTTATTTTGATATATTCAGTTCCTGATACTATGAAGTCCAAGTTAGCATCTACGCATTTTGTGGGCAATGCTGCTTTTTGGAAACAGTCTTTAGGCTGAACTGCAGGACCTTCAATGGCCTGATCTGTGCAAGGTGGTTATTGATCGTTTTGAGCGAGGCCATCATGATTCACCGCTTCGGACAGTTTTTTAGAATCAAGCAAACTGATGCTGTAGCAGAATACATTGAAAAATTTGACAACATAGTTCATCAGATCTTAGCTCATGATCCTAGTTTCAGTTCTGCTACTATCACCAATCATTTCATTGATGGGCTAAAAGATGATATAAGATTTATTGTTTTAGTGCATCAACCTAGAGATTTGAATAGTGCTGCTTCTATTGCATTATTGCAGGAAGAGTCAGGCAAAGAAGTTCATATTAAAGAATATAAGAGACATGATGTGAATAGTAAATTCAGATTTACTCCAAGACCTAGTTCTTCAAATTACAAAGATTCCACTAGTAAGTCTGATCAACGAGGCAATCCACGGCCAAAAGAAAACTTGCCTAATCCTGTCGACCAGGGTTTACTGAAAACAAGGCAGCTACATTGATGAATTATAGAAAATCCAAAGGCCTTTTGCTATAAATGTGGTATGAAATGGCAACCAGTGTAAGGTCGAGATGCGGACTAGAGGGGGTGAATAGTCCTTTTTAAAACTAATCGCTCCGGCTAACCGATATAAGTGCGGAATTAAATCTATCGGCCTAACCAAGACTTTCACCCCTCTATCTATGTCTCTAGATGCACCTTGTAAAAGATTCTAAAACAAGAAGACAAGGTGCCAATCTAGCTAGTGCACACTAAACAAGTCTAGCTTGCAAAGGTCACACAAACCTAAGCAACTAAGAATTGCTTTAAGAACCGTGTGCACCTACACAATTCTAATGAGCAAAAGCACAAAGCCAACCTAAGCTCACTAGATGCTCATGGACAAAGCTACACAAGCCAAACCCAAGAGCTCAATCTTAAACTACACAAGCTAAGCAAGGCAACTTACTCTACTTCTAGCTACACAAGCAAGAAGGTGATTAACAAGCTACTCAAGCTAACTAACCACAAGAGCAACTACACAAGCTATACAAGAATGTAAAAAAGTAAATACAAAGCTTGTGAAAGAGATTGCAAACCACCGTGAAGTGTGGACACAAGATGACTCGGCGATTTTTCACCAGTTCACTTAGTTGCCCCCAAGCTACGTCCTGTTGTGTCGACCAACACCTTCGGTGGTTTCCTCCGGTCTTTTCACCTAGATGGTTCTTCGGTGTGACTTCTAAGTCACTTGCCCCTCAAGGCACGCCCAAGGCACCGCAAGACACCACTCAAGTGAGCCCCTCAAGGCACCGAGCAAACCCACACACGCAAGGGTGGTAACTCAATGACACGCGCAATCCAATAAGGCTACTCTTCGCGATCCCCGCGAGGTGAGCACCGAACCTCTCACAATCTCTTCTCCGGAGCACCGATCTCCACGCGTGCTACCACGGAGCCTCTTGCCACCAAGCCGTCTAGGAGGTGACAATCCTCCAAGAGTAACAAGCTCTCCGACACCAACACAACCACCTAGTGCCACAAATGCAATCTCACAAAGCACTCGCACTAGAATCGCTCTTCTCACACTATCGGATGGTCACTACCAAGCATATGTGAGTTAGAGGGCTTTCTCAAGCACCACCACAAAGGCAACATAGCCGTGCGTGCTCCGCACCGCCACAAATTTCCAAGACTCATATTTATAGCCCCAAGGGCCGAAAGAGCCGTTGCCACTCGGGCAACCAGCTTGCAAGCGCTGACGCTGTCCCGCCACCACACGCCGGACGCTCCAACTCGCTGGGCCCGGCGCACCACGATGCGCCACGTGTCCTAGCCGTTTGAACCCGACCCGTTGTCGCCAACGGCTGTCCCAAGCGTCGCGTCGTGAAACCCGCGCGGCGGGACGCGTCCTGCCCGGCCGGGACGCGTCCGGGCGCTCACGCAGGCCGCCCGCGCGCCACGAGAGCCGCCGGACGCCAAACGACTTCCGACTCGCCCGGAGCCGCGCCCTCGCGTCCGGCGCGTCCGGCGGTCCAGCCGCTGCGGACACTCGGCACCAGAAGTTTCGGTCCGAGTCCGACGCGCGGCCGGACGCGCGCTTCCCCACACGTCCGACGCTCTTTCCCAGTGAGCGCCGAAGACCTCTACGCTCGGACGCGTCCGGTGCTCCCCAAGGCGCGTCACGCCTTCTCGGGAGCACACCGTCGTTCCATCGCCGCGTCGCAACGCCAACTTCTCCACCATGCTATCCAACAAGTATACCAACTTGATCACCATGGATAGTATGTTTCAACAATAATTTGCATCCGGCGCAATGGAAAATATGCCTCCAATTTTCCCGAATCCGCCGCAAGCTCGGCGGGAGGGAGAGAGGGACCTAAGCCCAACTCAACCCTACAAACCACAAGCAACAAACGCCACCTTTGTAAATGTGCCAACACCACCAAGTGTACAACTCCATGTGCTTGTGTGTTAGCATTTTCACAATCATTTTCAAAGGATTTTCTCTTCAACTCACCACGCCACTTTCGATCCTAGCACATCGCAATGCTGGGACGCTTCAGCGGCACTAGATGACCGATATGCAAACAAGATTACCCCTCTTGATAGTACGGCCATCTATCCTAACCGTCAAGTACTTCTCTACTCAACCTTAGACCGGTGAAACGAAATGCCCTAGGTTATACCTTTGCCTTGCGCATTTTCCATCTCCACCGTCTTCCTCCATTGTGCCAATGCAACAACATGCACCGACACGCATCATCAAATGATATGATCCACTTCATATCATCATGCACACTCTTGGTCCATCGATCTTGACCTCACTTGCCACCGCTAGGCCGGTCCATCGGCGCTTAAGTCTTGCCCAAGCTTCACCATCGCATGGTCCTTCGCTCGCAGCCTCAACTTGCCCTTCACAGCTTGCAACCGGTCCATCAAGCCAAGCCTCATCTTGATCTTCACCTCTTGGTCACATGACTCCATGTCATGTCTCATTTGCAATGAGCTCTTCATCAACTCATGTGTTGAGCCTCACAACATCTCCAAACCATCTCCACCATGGCATATGTTGCTCACACACATGTACCTGTGAACTAACTCCCGTGTATCTCAACCATCACACATGCTAGTCCACCTAAAGTTGTCACTCAATTATCAAAACCAAACAAGGGCCTTTCAATCTCCCCCTTTTTGGTAATTGATGACAACTCTACAAAGATATGGAATTTAAGAATATTTGGACTTTATGCCACTTATCCAACATTTAGGCCCAATGTCATGATTTGGATAAGTACCACAAAGTCAACTTGGTAGTGATAGCTCCCCCCTACATGTGTGCTCAAATGGCTTGGCTTCAAGCTTGCACACATGCATAAGTATGGAAATTTTGGGAGAGTTAGCACTACTAAGTGATGCTAAGGTATATAGGATAAACCTTGAAGCGTGATACCAATCGGAGTTGCACCATTGAAGTTCATCCTTAGCATCATGGTTAGCTAGATATCACATGAAACAAAACACTAGATACCTCATGAGATCAAACATTATAAGCAAGGTTCGAGTACCACTTGTAAAGCATATGTGCCTAGCTAAACCACCCTATACATGCTAGTTTTCCAAATCATCAATCAAGTTCTATAACTAGCATTCACCACACAAGCATTGCATATTGAATTGAAAAACTTATGCAAATGCAAGCAAGCATATGAATATGCACATATCAAATGCAATCAAACAAGTCCATGAGCTTGCTCCCTACTTGTGTGTTCTCTTGTCCAGAACCTTTGATCGATCCTCCTCCATTTTAATGTTGCTCCCTCTTGGTCCATGTCCATTTTCTTCCATTTGTATGCTTCTGTTGTTCCATATTTCTCCACTCATTTTCCATGTCCATCTTCTATTTCGCATTCTCCCCTTTGTATGCTTCTTCGCATATCTTTTGTAATATTTCTCCCCCTTTGTCATCAATAACCATAAAGGTAATGTAGCAATACCACTTGAAGATACCACATGTAAGAAAAATTCTCTTGATGCAAAGGATCGGGAACTAGGGGTTGATGGTTGAGTCTTGAATCTTCATTTTTGATGGACAACCACCATATGTTGGAATGACACCACTTGTAAAATCCACATGTAGTTGCATTAAATCCACTTGTAACTATGCATTGGGCACTCTCCCTTTGTCATAGCACCAAAGATACTACATGTAGGTCACTGAAGTTTCTTTGTCTCTAATACCGATGAAGTGGGGCTCCTCCCCCTATGACAAAGCATGAGTCAAACCAATCCATAGACACCTTCTTGTCGGTGAGGGTAGCTTCTCTTTGATTTGAATTGATCACTTAAAGTTGAGGATCACTTGTGGAACCATCATCTTGATGTACTAGATATCACTTGAATGAAAACCATGTGTACCATACCACTTGTAGGAACACCACTTGTGAAGGTAGTGATAAGCTAGACATTTCTTGCAAGAACTAGCATTATGGTAACCACTTGTTGGATTTGTCATGAATAACCAATTCTTGAACTAGATTGTTTCCATGAGCTTCTTTTCTCTCTTAGACTTGAGCTAATATGAATCACTTATAAGCATTCAAGTCCGATTTGAACCAATGACAAGCTTCTTCACACCTCACTAGAAGGGATATCTTGCCAATGTTGTACTTGAAACTTATATGCAATTCAAACTAGATCAAGTACTTGGGTTCACTAGCTCATGAACAAACTCATACTCATACCACTAGATAAATCAAACATTCAAGCAATAGTGGTAGACCATGAATTTAAAACATTTCATTGTTATGCATGATCCTAATAAGCATGTACTATATGCACTAACCGCATACTAGTAAGGGATGAAATGATCATGCACATTACAATGATACCTTTGCTATGTTGGAGAAGAGTATAGTCATTTAGATTCCAATACATTCCTCCAATAGCAATGTGAAGTCCATTTATAAGCTTGATGAAGCTAATAGATACCATGATTGAATACCATGCTTCACCCATATGAGATGAAAACCCACTTGAGATCAAGTGCATTTTCTTGTTGTGGTTGGCCTGCTTCTTCTTGTGATTCTTGCTTGCATGAGAGAATACCACTTGAATGGGTACCACTTGTGCACCACTTGTATTATTTCTTGACTTGTCATGTATTGCTCTATCTTGGGTGTTGCTTGCTTTCTTTATCAACCCTTTTGATTGCTTCAACCGAACATCTCCAATATCTCTTGGATCACCAAGAACTATCCTTGACACTCACTTGAATTGCCTTTCTTTGATTGATCCTTGACTTGATATGATGAATCACTTGAAATCTTCTTTAAGTCCTTTTCTTTCTTGTTTTAAGTTCTTTTCTTTCTACCAAATGATCTTCAATTTGTCACGAACTTAAACTTCATCTTCATCTTGAGTTTGATCTTGATCTTCAATTTGAGTGCCAAATAGTGTAACAAATACACTTCACAATCAAATGACCTTGTACTCATTATTCTTCATGCTTGTAGACCAATTCAAAACCAAACTTAGGTTCCTCAATCACTTGTAAACATGAAACCAACTTGAGGACCTTTCAATTTGAGTGACTCTTGATATAACCAATGATAGTCACTTTTCTGGCAGATTCTGTACTCTTCAAAGAATAATTCATATCTCACAATGTACAGCTCCAAATGCCATGAAATTTGGTGAGATGTGCAACATTGAGTATACCAGCAGCTATAAAAATTTGAGCTTCATTGGCCTTCTAGATTGCTACCAGATTTCACATCTTCACTTACTGTTGCATGCTGAAAACTGATGCACTAATGCTGACAAGATATACTCCAAAACCGAAGCAATTCTTATCCAATCTTCATGAAGTTTGTACAGAATATTGTACCATAAGTGTCGAGCATCCATACCAAATTTCAAGCCAATCCAAATAAATTTGATCACTCAATCATGGACCACAGCCAGCTCAAATTCTAAATATTTGGACAGTTAAAGCAATTGAGCTATGCTTCTTCAAATTGAGTCAAACTTGATATCAATTTGTTTGAATACCAACACAAGACATATATCCATTCAAACCACTTATTAAGAGTCATCTTGTGATCATATCCAACCAAACTAATTCAAATTTGACTACTAAGCAATTAATCCATTCAATCATCTCATAGCAAGCAACATATGCATATATCCAATTCAATCAACTCATATGCACCCAAATGAATAGATCAACTAGGAATATACCTTTGATAACTCATGATCATCCATTAGCAAGCTTCAACTCAAATAATTTGCAAGCCTTGAATATTGATTACCACAACTTGATTATTGCACTTGTATGTTGTAGCACATTGGACTTCACTAGTCATGACTTGGCATTGGGAAAGAAATAGCACTAAGCTTCAATACTTGATTCAATCAAATGATGAATGAAATGAACTCAATTGAATCAAGTCTCCAATGCCATGGTACCTACACAATCATCCACTTTTTGATGGTACCCAAACATGTTTGGGTCCTCTCAAGTTAGGAGCCACATACCTAGGCAAAGCCTTAGTATGGATAGCGGGATGTTTTGCAATAGAGACCGTAGAGTACCATTACCATCCTTTCTAAGCATATTATTTGCATCAATTGAAATAGGCTTAGAATTGTTACCTAGGGGACATGAATGAGCCATGTGTCCCCTTTCCCTATGCATGAATAGCATCTTCTCTTTAATTGAGCCTTTTCTTCATTGCTCATGTGATGCTCTTCATTGCCTTGCCTCTTTTTGAGTTGCTTCGAGCCTTCTTCTCAAGCTTGGTAGGACACCCCGAGGCATAGTGTTCCATCTCTTCACACTTGAAGCACTTGATGTGAGCCAAATCTTTCTTCTCTTGATTCTTGCTCATCATCATCTTGGCATTTTCAATAGGAGTTGGGTGCCTTGCTCTTCCACCCCTTCTTGTTTTCTTTTTCTTCATCATCTTCAAGTCATCAACTATATCTTCATGATTGATCTTGACTTGATCTTGGGGTTTCTTTTCTTGCTCATCTTGTGGCTTTGGTTGAGACTTCTCTTTGTTTGGGCAAGTTCTTGCTAGATGTCCCATTTTATTGCATTGAAAGCACATGAGATGAGAGAGCCTTTCTTCTTCTAGCCTCTTCATTTCTTTCTCATACTTTCTCTTGCCCCATTTCTTTCCCTTGATGTTGGTGTTGTTGTAGAGGATGCCATTCATGTTGCCAAATCTCTTGTAGCTCTTCAAGAGTTGAGAATGTGTGATCTTTGGCACTTCACTCAACCCAACATTGTCCTTGTTGAAACCAAGGCCACTTTTGTCACCATATCTTCTCTTGTTCTTCAACATATATTCGAAGGTGACTTGAGAGTTGTAACACCTCTCTAGCTTGTTGTTCAAATTCTTCACTTTGCTTTTGAGTCTATTGTTCTCCTTCAAAAGATTAGTCTCACAAGACATAGAAGTAGAACAAGCATCTAATTGTGAAGAACATGGCATATCAAGTAAATCATTATGAGAGGTGGATACATGCTTCTTCCCTACATCACAAAGGTTAGTCATATGTGATTGATCATTCAACCCAAGTGATGAGCTCTCACTAGTTTTAATTTCTTCAAAGGAAAACTTCTTAGTGAGAAAAGCATGATCTTTCAACAAGTTTTCATGAGTAACACAAAGTTGCTCATGAGTCAATTTTAGCACATCATGTGAACAAGTAGTAACATAAAGTAGATGCTTTTGTTGTTCACATGTTGTCTTTAGAAAAGAGTTTTCACTTTCAAGATTCATTGTTTTTGCTTTCTCATTTTCTAAAGACATGGTCATGCTAGCAAGTCTACTAACAAGCTCATCATAAGAGGCATGATCAATCACATTGCAACTTGATACCTTAGTGTCACCTTGTGACATGAAGCAATATGATGATGTCGGAGAGCTTGTAGTAGCATCATCATTGGAGCATGAACCATCATCGCCATCAAGTGTGCTTGGGGTAGAATCATTACTTGCATCACTTGAGGCATCATCCTCCATCTTGTCAAGTGAGCTTGAGGTAGATCGATCATCTTCCTCACTTGACCATGAGGTGGAGCAATCCTCCACAACAACCTTGTTATGGTCATGCTCAACAACCTCATGTGCCACCAACATGGACTCCTCATCAACAACATCGGAGGCGGCTCCATACTTCTCATTGAGATATACCCAAATCTCATGAGCGGACTCAAAATCCATGATCTCCTCAAATATGCTATCATCCAAAGATCTATAGAAGATGTTAGTAGCTTGGCAATTGAGAGTGAAGCAATTCTTTTTGTGCTTGAGTTTTCCTTTCAATTGCACAAGAGAAGCCCACATCTACAATCCACCACATTTGAGGAGAAATAAACTTAAAATTGCATGACATCCAATTTCTCCACCGTGCAAAGTGTGTGCCATCAAAAATGTGTGGACGCTCAACATCTAGCCCATAATCCGCCATCCTCTCGGGTCGGTTAAGACCACTAAATGAGAGACCCGGCTCATACCACTTGTAAGGTCGAGATGGCGGACTAGAGAAGGGTGAATAGTCCTTTTAAAACTAATCGCTCCGGCTAACCGATATAAGTGCGGAATTAAATCTATCGGCCTAACCAAGACTTTCACCCCTCTATCTATGTCTCTAGATGCACCTTGTAAAAGATCCTAAACAAGAAGACAAGGTGCCAATCTAGCTAGTGCACACTAAACAAGTCTAGCTTGCAAGGTCACACAAACCTAAGCAACTAGTACTTTAGCAACCGGTGTGCACCTACACAATTCTAATGAGCAAAAGCACAAAGCCAACCTAAGCTCACAGATGCTCATGGACAAAGCTACACAAGCCAAACCCAAGAGCTCAATCTTACTTAACTACACAAGCTAAGCAAGGCAACTTACTCTACTTCTAGCTACAGAAGCAAGAAGGTGATTAACAAGCTACTCAAGGTAACTAACCACAAGAGCAACTACACAAGCTATACAAGAATGTAAGAAAAGTAAATACAAAGCTTGTGAAAGAGATTGCAAACCACCGTGAAGTGTGGACACAAGATGACTCGGCGATTTTTCACCGGGTTCACTTGGTTGCCCCAAGCTACGATCCCGTTACGTCGACCAACACCTTCGGTGGTTCCTCCGGTCTTTTCACCTAGATGGTTCTTCGGTGTGACCCTCAAGTCACTTGCCCTCAAGGCACGCCCCGCAAGGCACCGCAAGACACCACTCTCAAGTGAGCCCCTCAAGGCACCGAGCAAACCCACACACGCAAGGGTGGTAACTCAATGACACGCGCAATCCAATAAGGCTACTCTTCGCGATCCCCGCGAGGTGAGCACCGAACCTCTCACAATCTCTTCTCCTGAGCACCGTATCTCCACGCGTGCTACCACGGAGCCTCTTGCCACCAAGCCGTCTAGGAGGTGACAATCCTCCAAGAGTAACAAGCTCTCGGCTTGCAACACAACCACCTAGTGCCACAAATGCAATCTCACAAAGCACTCGCACTAGAATCGCTCTTCTCACACTATCGGATGGTCACTACCAAGCATATGTGAGTTAGAGGGCTTTCAAGCACCACCACACAAGGCAACATAGCCGGGCGTGCTCCGACCGGCCACGGCCGGCCAAGACTCATATTTATAGCCCCAAGGGCTGAAAGAGCCGTTGCCACCTCGGGCAACCGACTTGCCTACACGCGGACGCGTCCCGGCCACCACCGCCGGACGCTCCAACCCGCGTCCGGCGCACCACGCGCCACGTGTCCTAGCCGTTTGAACCGGCCGTTGTCGCCTAACGGCTAGTCCCAAAGCGCGCTCGAGGAAACCCCTGCGCCGGACGCCTGCGTACCGAAGCCGCCGGGACGCGTCCCGCGTCCAGCTCTCACGCGACCGCCGCGCGCCCTGAGCCGCCGGGCGCCAAACGGTGACTCGCCAGTCGCCCGCACAACGTCCGGCGCGCGTCCGGCGGAACGACGCGCGACACTCGGCACTGAGAAGTTCTGTCCGAGTCCGCGCCGGGATGCGCTCCCGGCGTCCGACGCCCGGCCCGAGGGCGCGCGAAGACCTCGCGCCGGACGCGTCCGGTGCTCCCAAGGCGCGTCGACGCCTTGCGCAGAGCACACTCCGTCGTTTCATCGCCGGCGCAACGCCAACTTCTCCACCATGCTATCCAACAAGTATACCAACTTGATCACCATGGATAGTATGTTTCCAACAATAATTTGCATCCGGCGCAATGGAAAATATGCCTCCAATTTTCCCAGCGCCAGACAGCATACCTTTGTAAATGTGCCAACACCACCAAGTGTACAACTCATTTTGTGTGTTAGCAAAGGATTTTCTCTTTCAACTCACCACGCCACTCGATCCTAGCACATCGCAATGTTAGATCGCTCAAGTGGCACTAGATGACCGATATGCAAACAAGATTACCCCTCTTGATAGTACGGCCATCTATCCTAAATCCGGTCAAGTACTTCTCCACTCAACCTTAGACCGGTGAAATGAAATGCCCTAGGTTATACCTTTGCCTTGCGCATTTTCCATCTCCACGTCTTCCTCCATTGTGCCAATGCAACAACATGCACCGACACGATCATCAAATGATATGATCCACTTCAAATCATCATGTGACACTCTTGGTCCATCGATCTTGACCTCACTTGCTCTTCACCGTTGCGTCGGTCCATCGGCGCCAAGTCTTGCCTTTAGCTTCACCATCGCATGGTCCTTCGCTTGCGGCCTCAACTTGCCCTTCACACTTGCAACCGGTCCATCAAGCCAAGCCTCATCTTGATCTTCACCTCTTGGTCACATGACTCCATGTCATGTCTCATTTGCAATGAGCTCCTTTATCAACTCATGTGTTGAGCCTCACAACATCTCCAAGCCATCTCCACCATGGCATATGTTGCTCACACACATGTACTGTGAACTAACTCCTGTGTATCTCAACCATCACACATGTTAGTCCACCTAAAGTTGTCACTCAATTATCAAAACCAAACAAGGGCCTTTCACCGAGGCCACAAATGTGCTCTCTTTTGTACATCTTCACATGGTGGAAGAGCTGCGGCATATTGTGTGTGGTGAAGATAATCCTGTCCTATCTCTTCAGCTCCAGTTCTGATATACGATGATGATGAGTTGATGGAAATATCGAATGATGCGGCACAAGGGATGATTCCTGCACAACACTCGGGATGATTGGTGAATTGGGCTGGCCAGAAAGTAGTTATTCTAATTGACTCGGGCGGTACTCACCCAGTTTCACCCAGGTGAGTCACACAAGGCCAAATGGAGAAATTTGGCAAGTTTTGCCATCATTTCGAGTTAGAGTGGCTAATGGTCAAACATTTGAGCGCACACATCAAATGGAAGCTTTCCCTATCTGGATCAATGGCCATCCATTCGAATTAACTCTGAAAATCCTTCCATTACAATGTTATGATATAATTACGCAGGGATGGATTGGCTTAGATAGCATAACCCTATGCACATAGGCCCGGGTTGATAGCGGATGTCATTTGACTACAATGGAAGCAAAATTGTGTTGCAAGGCATCTCACCAAAGACTATTCACTATGAATATGCATCCCAAAGGGAGTTGCGGGCTTCAGACCAACAAGACAAGCTATGGTGGATCCTTGAACTTCAAGCTATTTCTCAAATTTCACTTGAGTTACAACCGAGAGAGATTCAAGAACCGGTGAATGAATTTTCGACATTTTTTGATCACCTAGTGGGTTGCCATCAAAAGGTCCTCATCTTATACCATTCCTCTAATACCTGGTGCATGACCATTTTTAGGATCGAGACCATATAGGAACAATGCAGCTCGAAAGATGAAATTGAAAAACAAGTCAAACAATTGCTAGAAAATGGATCGATTAAAGGAAAGCAATAGTCCCCTTATGCGGCTCTGTGCTTTTAGTGAAGAAAAGACGGAGATTGGAGACTATGTGTTGATTATAGGAAACTAAATGCTATGACAGTGAAAAACAAGTTTTTTCTTTGCCAGTCATAGATGAATTATTGGATGAATTAGTGGGTGCTAAGTGGTTCACTACATTGGACATGTCTTCTAGTTTTCATCAAATACTTGTTGCACCTGAAGACATTCCTAAAACAGCCTTTTAAACACACAATGGCATTATGAATACAATGGCATGCCTTATGCTGTCACTAGAGGGCCAGCTACTTTTCAACATGATATGAACACTATTCTAGCACCTATCCTCAGAAAATTTGCAGTTATCTTCATAGATGATATATTAGTTTACAACAAGACTTGGGAGGAACATGTATCTCATCTCCAACAGGTCTTTGCATTACTCCAACAGCATGAGTTCAAAGTTAAGTTAAGTAAATGTCATTTTACTCAACAGGAGCTATCCTATTTAGGCAATGTGATCAGTGATCAAGATGTTGCCACTGACCCTAGCAAGGTTGCTATTAGTCGAGAATTGGCCTACACAACTAATGTGAAAGAAGTGGGCGTTTCCTAGGGTTAGCAGGTTACTACAGGAAGTTTGTCAGGAATTTTGGCATCATATCTAGGCCCTTGACTAATCTTCTTAAGAAGGGTGTTGTTGTAATATCCAGAAAATAATAATAATAAATAAATAATCATAATTATTTGTGTTAAGCCTAATGGGCTTAGAGTGGAGGAAGTAAAGGCCTAATGAGAGCCCAATAGGGAGGTTAAGGGGTTAGCAACAAAAAAAAAAAAAAAAGACAACCTACCGTAGCCTCTCCATCTACCGTGACTCCAGACTCCCTCTCGTCTTCCTGTTCCTCGATCCGACCTATCCGGTTCCCCAAGGAGTTGGAGGCGGCGCCCTACTCTTCGGCGATAGGGACTGCTGTCCAAGGACGGCGGACACCAGGACACGGCAGCCAGAAGGATAAACGTGGTCACGTTTAGGCAAGTGAGCAGATCAATTTCGTTCTTGTAGTTTCCTTCCGGTCACCGTGATCCTGCTTGTTGGTTTTGGATCAAGTCAACTCAAGAAAATCTATAGGAGGGCTTCTTTGCGTTGGTTTCTTTTTAGTACAGTTGAACCAATCATAGGTTGTTCCTAGAGACTGAATTGCAGGGCCAATACACCGATTAATATATACCTTTTTCTGTCTTGCCAATACCTGAACACGGTTGATCAGCCATTAATAGGTTTCGACTTCTTAAATCTCGCAGTTATGCTGTTTCAGAATCTGCAGATACAGTACTTCTGTTTGTGGCTCAATTAGGATTAGTAGATGACTGAATTAAATTTTGTGGTGAACACAAAAGTTATAGAGAATTTTATGTAGATGTCTTTACTGCTTTCAATCATATGATTTGGTGCTATATAAAAATAGTTATGAAAATAACAAGTGTCTGCCCTGAAAATAGAAATGGCGTCGTTTGGCCATATTTATTGTTACTTTAATGGTTTGTTTGGCAACTAGAAAATATGGGAAGCCATCGATAAAGCGTAGAGACGTGTAGTTACTCTTTATATGTTATGAATGATTTATTGAGTAGTTGTATACATTTATTTCTATCAGGAAGTGGATCTCTTAATCGTTCTTGATCGACGTGCACTGTCGAGGTTGCTTTCTTCGGTGAAAAGGCAAGTAACGTAGGGGTGTGGCCAATGCTATGTTTATATTCATGTCTTGCATCTTTTTCGAATTTAATGAAGTACACTAAGCAAAGATTAATAATGTGGATCATTGCTTTATTTGTCGAATTATATCTGCTTGCGTATTTATTTATTCATTGGATTGAATTGCTTTGTCGCTTGAAATAATGGTCGTTGTGGGCTGATGCTCTATATATATGCAAGTTGGAGTTATAATTTTCATGTATCATGCATACATATGCATTTTCATATGTCGTTAAAGGCCGGTCACCGCCATCGTGCTGTGACTAGTACCGGTACATGGAGTTGCATGAGAGGTTGGCATCGTCCAGCACAAAGCTCTCAATGGAGTTGCATCATAGCATGCATACATCTTCTACTTGATGTTTGGAGAATACATAAATGAGTTGATCGATACTCAATGTTGGAATGCCGCTACAATGGAGTGCATAATTTATTTATGTGCTACCTTTCTCATCGATTATGGATGCCCATATGTTTTCAAAACTAATAACTCAACATTTGTGAGATGTGTTTATATTCATAGCCGTTACTTGCTGAGTTTATCTCACCCCTTTAATTTTTTACAGTTTCTATTCATGATTGTCAAGCATGTTGGGATTGGGACATAGATACACGATCGTTACTTCATCACCACCGGAATAAATATTCCTGTTTAAAGAATTCAGATTGCATTATGAATCTTTCTCTAAGCTATAGTGTTGTTGACGCTAAATAAGTTCTTTGTTGAGATGTTATATTTATGTGGTGTAACCTATGGATTTCAGGTTTAATTAGTTCATCTATCTTTTTAATGACTTATTTAATTATGCTTGATAGTTGTGATTTCTTTATCGCTGCGTTTTTACGGTAAGTTCTTTGCTGAAATTTCTAATTTTATAATAGAATATTAGTTTAGGAAAAGTAGGGTGTTACAGTTGGTATTCAGCTCCTAGGTTTTAATCTATGGTTTAATGTTTAATTTGACACACTGCATATAGGTTGGGTTGGGTTTTGCATATTTTCCCGTACTTTGTTTTGTTTCGTATGTCGGCACCTTTATTTCTAGAAGTTGATTTGTGCGTTTATGTTTTATTGTGGTGGCTGCAGTCATGCCACTAAGAAGAGTAAAGGTAAGGTCGAACTCGAGGTGCTGCCCAGCACGGAGGTGACACTCAAGAAGACCTAGCAGCCACAGTGCGGCAATTGCAGAATGAGTTGAGGACTCTTAGGCAAGCTAATCGTGAGGTGCTGCTAACCTGAGGCGCAAGGTATCCAACCTGATGGCACGGGTGATGTTGAACCTACTACTGAGGTAGATGGTCATCTTAAAGTGGAGTGACGAAAGGTGGGTTAAGCACAAAAGAAGCTGGACAGTTTTGATGGTACTGGAACTCCTATCCAAGCTGCAGATTGGCTTTCTTATATTGAGATGCAGCTTGATGCCTTTGAGGTGTTGCCTCAGATAAAGTTCGCTATGCTTGCAAATCATGAAGGTGAGGCTCAAATTTGGTGGCGAGGTGTACGAGTCAGCTAGGACCGCTGCTCATGGTGTTCCCACATGGTGAGGTTGTTGCACAATTTGAGAGGATTCTACTCAGCTACTTTCTTAGATAAGATGCAGATTGATCTAAATAATTACACTCAAGACAAGATGACTGTAGCTGAGTATGAGGTGGGATTTAATAAGATTGTTCGCTTGTCCCTCATGTAGCCAAGAATGATGCAGAGAAGGCAAGAAGATTTAGGCAGGGTTTAAGGCCTTTTATTCGCCATATGCTTGGTGCTTTTCCTGTTACGGATTTTCGCACCATGGTTGAGCAAGCTTCAGGTATTGAGCTGCAGCAGACTTATACTGATGATGTTCGCAAAGCATCTGGAACAGAACATCAGAAGGGACAAGTTGAGAAGAAAGGTCAGTCCGGTGGTATCCATAACAAGCATAAGGGTCAGCAGCGTCACATCCATATCAAGGTGGATCTTCCCCGGCGTCATTGCGGGGACTGGTCCTCGCTTCATGCTGTTGTTAAGCCAGGTTTTGGCCTAGTGTGCTTTAGGTGCGGTGATACACATATGCAAAGTGAGTGCTCTTGGAAAGGAAATTGTTCAGTTTGTGGTCACTTTGGTCACAAGGATGTGGTATGTCGCAAGAATGCCAATGGAAAAATTAAGTGGGAGAAGGTGACTTCTTCTAATGGTTCTTCTTCTAGGGGTTCAACACACATGTTGGCTTCTGCTCCAACTCCACAGTTCTTACCAGCTCTCCTGCTCCACCGCATAGCATCTTCCGCACCTGCGGAGCTTATTGGTTGCCTACACCAGCAGTTCCCTCAGCTCGGGCCCCGGCCCTTTACCTCACCAGTGCACCGCACCACCGGTAGTGACGATGGTTGGGACTTCTTCTACCCGGGATGTGGGAGCTTCTGCACTTCCACGTGCACCTCCCGGGCTATACACTCTACCTTCCTCGCTGACTCAGCACGCAGCGATGTGGTTGTGTATCTTACCCGTTGATTCTCATAATGCTCGGATTTTATTTGATTGGGAGCAAGTTTTTCTTTCGTATCATTTGATTTTAGCTAGAAAGGCGGGTTGTCTTCACAAAGAATTAGAGAGTCGGTTGTAGTCATTACGCTGTGGAATTATTTCAAACCGCACTATTTGCCGGGTTGTTCTATAGCTATTGGTGATGAGGTGTTCATTGCTAACCTCGTGATGATTAGTATGGAGCCTTTTGATGTTATTCTAGGCATGGATTGGCTTTCTCGATATCATGCAATGATCTCTTGTTATTGGAAGACAGTTACCTTGTTGGCTCCATCCGGGAGGAGATCATCTTCCAAGGCAGCGAGTCTACCATATACACTCTCTTTCTTGTGTGCACTCTTTCCTAAAAAATGGATGCTAAAGTCAGGTGCTCTTTGGTCCCTTGTAGAAGGGCAAGATGCTATTTGCGTATTGAGGATATTCCTATTGTATGCATGTTTCCGGATGTGTTCCTACTTGAGCTTCCGGGCTCTGGTAGGGAACAAGACTTCAGCATTGAACTTATCCTGGAACAAGGCCAATTTATAAAACCCCATATAAGATGGCTCCCTGTTGAGGAGTGGAGCTGAAGAAACGGTTAGATGATCGATAGCAAAGGGTTTTATTCGACCAAGCAAGTCTCCATGGGCTTTTTCCTGTTTTGTTCGTGGAGAAGAAGGATGGTTTAAGAGACTTTGTGTTGATTATCGAGCCCTTAATCAAGTGACTATCAAGAATAAGTACCGCTACCTCGTATTGATGCCTTATTTGATCAATTAAAGGGTGCAAAGGTGTTTTCCAAGATTGATTTGCAATCTGGTTATCACCAATTGAGAATTAGAGAAGAGGACATTGAGAAAACTGCTTTTAGCACAAGGTATGGGCATTTTGAGTATACTGTTATGTCTTTTGGACTAACAAATGCCCCTGCTGCTTTTATGGGAGCGATGAACAGGATGCTACATGAATATTTGGACGTGTTTGTCGTGGGTGTTCATTGATGATATATTAGTGTACTCCTAAATCCGAGGAAGAGCATGAGGTGCATCTTAGATTGGTATTAGAGGCCCTTGGGAAGAACAAATTTTATGCTAAGCTAAAAAGTGTGCTTTCTGGTTGACGGAAGTGGCCTTTCTAGGTCATGTCATCAACCAACACGGTGTCACAACATCCGAAGAATGTGGCATCAAGAGTGAAGTGGCAAAGGCCAACAAGTGTGTCTCCAGGTCGAAGTTTCTTAGGTCTTGCTGGCTACTACCGTCGTTTTGTTAAGGATTTCTCTATCATTGCCAAGCCAATGACATGACTCACACAAAAAGGGGTTCCTTTTATTTGGAGTGAAGAGTGTGAGCTTAGTTTTCATACCTTGAAGGACAAGCTCGTGAATGCACCTATTCTTACCTTGCCTCGCATGGCAAAAGATATACGAAGGTATCTGAGATGCTTCTCGTATTGGATTGGGTTGTGTGCTTATGCAAGAAGGGCAAGGTTATTTCTTAGCATCACGGCAATTAAAGACTCATGGAGCAGAACTACCCTACTCATGACTTGAGTTAACAGCGGTGGTTTTTGCATTAAACTTGGAGGCATTATCTTTATGGAGAGGCTTGTGATATTTTCACGTATCACAAGAGTCTCAAATATATCTTCACACGAGAGGAGTTGAACATGAGACAAAGGAGATGGCTAGAGTTGATCAAGGACTATGATCTTACCATACAATATCATCCAGGCAAGGCAAATGTGGTGGCGAGATGCACTTAGTAGGACAGGTGTTCCTAAGACTTTAAATTCTTTGATAGTGGCAGTTTGATAGGATGAGCATTTCCTATTGTTATGCTGGTGTTGCACAAAACAGACACGTATGATAATTGAGTCTGCTATTCCCGAGTCTTGAGGGAAGCTCAAAGACATGATCGTCTTCTTCGAGAAGTTAGGAGGCGGATTGCTGAGGGTAGACCAAGAGAATTCAGCATTGATGGACAAGGGGCTATTCGTTTTGAGGTCATGCCTTTGTGTTCCTCAAAAAGGCCGAGGTGAAGATGGATATCCTAAAGGAAGCCACCGCACCCCGTACCCCATACACCATTCATCCCTGGAGAGACTAAGATGTATAGAGAACTAAAGCCACATTTTTTGGTGGAAAAGGATGAAGGTGGATATAACTAAATATGTTGCATCTTGTGGGGTATGTCAACGGGTGAAAGCAGAGCACAAAAGTCCAGCGGGCAAACTACAACCGTTGGCTATTCCGGAGTGGAAGTGGGAGAATATCACTATGGACTTTGTGGTTGGTCTACCTCGTTCACCGCGAGGGATGTGGTGGATAGGCTCTCCACTAAGTCAGCACATTTTTATTGCAATCAAGAATACTTACACAGCTCCCGATTTAGCACCCATCTATGTTTCTCAAATTGTGAGGTTGCATGGTGTGCCAAAGTCCATTGTTTCTGATCGAGATGCAAAGTTTGTATCTTTATTTTGGGAGAGCTTGTTGAAAGCTATGGGTACGGCGAGATTTAAGTACGCATTTCACCCCGTATGCATGGTCAGTCAGAGCGGACCATTCAAACACTAGAGGATATGTTACGGTGTTGTGTGCTTTCTTGGAAAGGCAGTTGGAGGAGCATTTGGCTCTAGCTGAATTTGCATATAACAATAGCTATCATTCCTAGCATTAAAATGGCGCCATTTGAGGCATTATATGGACGGAAATGTAGGTCACCACTATGTTGGGATTCGGTTGGAGAGAGGGCACTTGTAGGTCCTGATTGGATTCAACAAACTGTTGATAAGGTGGCTGAAGTACGTCTCAATCTCAGCTGCACAAAGTCGACAAAAGAAATATGCTGATGTGAGAAGGCGTGAGCTAGAGTTTGAGGTTGGTGACCGTGTTCTCCTGAGAGTGTCACCAACAAAAGGCGTTGTAAGGTTTGGAACAAAAGGAAAAACTTAGCCCAAGATACATTGGTCCTTTCGTAATCATTGCACGCATTGGGCAACTTGCTTATAGGTTGGAGCTGCCAGTATCTATGAATGGAGTACATAATGTTTTTCATGTCTCGATGTTGCGAAAGTATTTGCATGATCCAGAACTGAGGATTAAATCAGGACCTATCACCATCGAACAAGACCTTACCATCAAGTCTTATCCTATTCGGATTTTAGAATTCTCGGAGTGTGTACTAAGGAGGAGAGTGATCAAGAGGGTAAAGGTACTGGTCAAAATCAGACAGAAAGGGGGAAGCAACATGGGGAAATTGAGGAGCTTATGCGCAAAGAATATCCTGAACTCTTTGAAAATGGTACGTGTAAGCTTTCCTCCAAATTTGTTTCTTAGCCAAACATTAAAGCGAGAGAATTCGAGGACGAATTCATTTTTAGGGGGAAGAATGTAATATCCAGAAAAATAATAATAATAAATAAATAATCATAATTATTTGTGTTAAGCCTAATGGGCTTAGAGTGGAGGAAGTAAAGGCCTAATGAGAGCCCAATTAGGGAGGTTAAGGGGAGGTTAGCAACAAAAAAAAAAAGACAACCTACCGTAGCCTCTCCATCTACCGTGACTCAGACTCCCTCTCGTCTTCCTGTTCCTCGATCCGACCTATCCGGTTCCCCAAGGAGTTGGAGGCGGCGCCCTACTCTTCAGCGATAGGGACTGCTGTCCAAGGACGGCGGACACCAGGATACGGCAGCCAGAAGGATAAACGGTCACGTTTAGGCAAGTGAGCGAATCAATTTCGTTCTTTGTAGTTTCCTTCCGGTCACCGTGATCCTGCTTGTTGGTTTTGGATCAAGTCAACTCAAGAAAATCTATAGGAGGGCTTCTTTGCGTTGGTTTCTTTTTAGTACAGTTGAACCAATCATAGGTTGTTCCTAGAGACTGAATTGCAGGGCCAATACACCGATTAATATATACCTTTTTCTGTCTTGCCAATACCTGAGCACGGTTGATCAGGCATTAATAGGTTTCGACTTCTTAAATCTCGCAGTTATGCTGTTTCAGAATCTGCAGATACAGTACTTCTGTTGTGGCTAATTAGGATTAGTAGATGACCAATTAAATTTTGGTGAACACAAAAGTTATAGAGAATTTTATGTAGATGTCTTTACTGCAATCATATGATTTGGTGCTATATAAAAATAGTTATGAAAATAACAAGTGTCTGCCCTGAAAATAGAAATGAAATCGTTTGGCCATATTTATTGTTACTTTAATGGTTTGTTTGGCAACTAGAAAATATGGGAAGCCATCATAAAGCGTAGAGAGCGTGTAGTTACTCTTTATATGTTATGAATGATTTATTGAGTAGTTGTATACATTTATTTCTATCAGGAAGTGGATCTCTTAATCGTTCTTGATCGACGTGCACTGTCGAGTTGCTTTCTTCGGTGAAAAAGGCAAGTAACGTAGGGGTGTGGCCAATGCTATGTTTATATTCATGTCTTGCATCTTTTCGAATTTAATGAAGTACACTAAAGCAAAGATTAATAATGTGGATCATTGCTTTATTTGTCGAATTATATCTGCTTCGTATTTATTTATTCATTGGATTGAATTGCTTTGTCGCTTGAAATAATGAGGTAAAGTTTGTGGGCTGATGCTCTATATATATCACAGTTGGAGTTATAATTTTCATGTATCATGCATACATATGCATTTTCATATCGTTAAAGGCCGGTCACCGCCATCGTGCTGTGACTAGTACCGTACATGGAGTTGCATGAGAGGTTGGCATCGTCCAGCACAAAGCTCTCAATGGTGTTGCATCATAGCATGCATACATCTTCTACTTGATGTTTGGAGAATACATAAATGAGTTGATCGATACTCAATGTTGGAATACCGCTACAATGGAGTGCATAATTTATTTATGTGCTACCTTTCTCATCGTTATGGATGCCCATATGTTTTCAAAACTAATAACTCAACATTTGTGAGATGTGTTTATATTCATAGCCGTTACTTGCTGAGTTTATCTCACCCCTTTAATTTTTTACAGGTTTCTATTCATGATTGTCAAGCATGTTGGGATTGGGACATAGATACACGCACGTTACTTCATCACCACCGGAATAAATATTCCTGTTTAAAGAATTCAGATTGCATTATGAATCTTTCTCTAAGCTATAGTGTTGTTGACGCTAAATAAGTTCTCTTGTTGAGATGTTATATTTATGTGGTGTAACCTATGGATTTCACGTTTAATTAGTTCATCTATCTTTTTAATGACTTATTTAATTATGCTTGATAGTTGTGATTCCTTTATCGCTGCGTTTTCGTTAAGTTGCTGCTGAAATTTCTAATTTTATAATAGAATATTAGTTTAGGAAAAGTAGGGTGTTACAGTTGTCTTTGTGTGGACCCAAATTCATGATGACTCCTTCCAAGCACTTAAAGCAGCTCTCACTTCTGCACCTGTATTGGCCTTACCTGATCTTGCAGAACTATTTGTAGTTGAGACAGCTGCCTCTGATAAAGGAATAGGTGTTGTCCTTCAACAACATGGTCATCCCATTGCTTTTGTTAGTAGAGCACTTGGTCCAAGAAATCAGGCACTCTCTACCTATGAAAAAGAATGTTTAGCCATTCTCCTTGTAGTTGAACATTGGAGGGCTTATTTACAACAGTCTGAATTTCATCTGAAGACTAACCAGAAAAGTTTGGTGCACTTAGATGACCAAAGACTCAGTACACCTTGGCAACATAAGGCTCTTACCAAGCTTATGGGTTTGAAGTACAAAATCTGTTACAAAAATGCAGTTGAGAACAAGGTGGCAGATGCTTTATCAAGGGTGCCTCCAAATCCTTACCAAGAAGTATTGGCTATTTCCCAACTTCAACCTATCTGGTTGCAGGAGCTAGTTGATGCTTATACTTTTGATCCTACAACGAAGATATTGTCTACACTTGCTGTTCAAGGACCATATGGCAATTTCACTCTTGATTAGGGAATTATCAAATATAGAGGCAGGATATGGGTTGGTGACAATAGCACCATTCAGACCAAGATCATGCAATCACTCTATTCTAGTCCTCTTGGGGGCCATTCTGGGTTCCCTGTCACCTACAAAAGGATCCATCAGCCTTTTGCTTGGCCAAATCTCAAATCCATGGTCAAAGCTTTTGTTGCTCATTGTACAGTTTGTCAGCGAGCTAAGCCTGAAAGAGTCAAGTACCCAGGTTTGCTTCAACCTCTTGCAGTCCCTGAATATGCTTGGCAAGTGGTTACTCTTGATTTTGTTGAAGGCCTTCCATTGTCTCATCACTTCAACAGTATTTTGGTGGTTGTGGATAAGTTCTCTAAGTATGCTCATTTTGTGCCTCTCAAACATCCATTTACTGCTATACAAGTAGCCCAAGCATATATTAACAATGTCTTCA